>ML786318.1:368384-381871 GCA_009831015.1 Picea engelmannii | reverse complement strand
GAAGAACTCTGATTAATGAGAAAAGAAAATCAAATCATCAATAACCAAACAATGACAACCCAACCAAAACTTTCAACGAAAGTAAAAACAAAAACAAACCAAGGAGTTCCTCAATGCAAAAGAAAAATGTCCTTTCGAACCAAAAAGAAAACGAGAAACACCAAACACTCAACTCTCAACCAATGATTGGTTCTCAGCCAGTCAGACACACTCAACTCCAGAAGTCAGAGAGAAAGAAAATGCCAACAAGAGCCAAGAAATGAAAGTCAAGCTACAAAGGCAAGAAAAACCTAGAAACCCTAGATCAGTTCAAGCAAGCAATTTGAAGCAAGAGATATGTAAGTCAATGTTCCAATAAGCCAAAAAGGTGTAAATCAACAGGTCTGAGTAGTTAAAAAAGTCAAAACTTAATTTCAAAAATTTCAAAAAATTTGTTCGCAGGCCAGTAGTAAAACACAGTGCGAGAAGATAGTATTCTCGCAGGCTACCTTGATGCAAGGTGCGAACTGTTCGCACTGAACTATATATGCAGAGTGAGAACTTTCCTGGTTCTCGCAGGCTGTGAATGGATACAGTGCAAGAATTCCTAAAGATAATGAAAATTTTGAAAAAGCAAGCAAAATTCGAACTGGCTTATAGACCCAGGAGGTCTCTCAGGTATCCTGAGGACTCAGACACTGACTAATCAGGAGAAAAAGGAAAATATAGCAAATGGCCACAGAGAATTCAAAAACCATAAAGAAAAAGGAATAGGTTCCCCAGTGGAGTCGCCAATTTTGTTTCAGGATAAATCCATGAGTGCGGACACAAACCGATCTCCCTAGATCCACCTGGATCTAGAACAAAACAGGACAGAATAATACACTTTCCCTAGATCTAGCCTATTGAATGAACTAAGAAGTAAGGATGCTGGACATACCTTATGAACGCTTTCCTTATATCTCTGTTGTTCCAAGCTTTGCTCCAATTCTCTTGCACCATTCAGATCACAACAATACAAACCAATCGAAGTAAAGGAAGATTAATATATTCAATAGCTAGTCTACACATATGATCAAGGAGTTATGTAATAAAGTGACATCATCTTTATGGGAAAGGGACATATTACTGTATTAAATTAATTGAAAGTGAAGCTTACAACCTGAGCCTTGATGTCATAGGTCTCCTTTCGATGGCTCCTAGCTCTGACACACACACTTGCTCATGCATGAAGAAAATCAACCACCTTAGATGACTTTGTTGTTGTCTCTAGCTGCTGTGGAATTAGTCCTCCATACATTCTTGCACTAATTCTCCAATCAATCTCTTGCTAGTTTGCTTCTAACCTTTTCCATGAGCAATCTCCTCAATATATAGGAGAAGATAGATTAGTTACTTGGATAGGGAATGATCCCAAAATATCAGGAAAGCCAGTACTTTGCCAACCATTTGAAAGCCAACTCATCCTTCTAGAAGATTCCCTTCTAGAAGGTTCGAGATCTTATCTTTTTCCTTCATTAAGAACATGTTCGCACCCTGACAATGAGGTATAGTGCGAACTTTTCGCACTCCAGCTTAATGCAGCCTGCGAGAATCAGGCATTCTCACAGGCAAGTATATAGGCAACCTGCGAACTTTCTTTAAAATGTGATTTCTGGAAGCAGACAAGTGTAACTTTTCTCAAGAAAATGTCTTTAGTGAAGAGATTGATTTTCCATCATCATGACATTATCATGACATCATCTCGACGACCAAAATTGTGGATAACAGTGATGGATAATAGGGGGAAACTTCAACATGATTCTCACATTGGAGGAGAAGCGAGGGGGAAAAAAGCGCCTGGAGCAGGATAGTGAAAACTTCCAGGAACTCATAGAGAACCTCAAACTGGTAGATATTGAGAATAACAATGGCACCTACACCTGGACCAACAAAAGATCAGGTCAGCAACAAATAGCATGTAGGCTTGATCGCTTCCTCATCTTAGAAAATCTCCTTTTGGAAGGCCCCCTAGTAGATTCCAACATCCTCCCGAAGGTAGGTTTGAACCACTGGCCAGTTCAGCTCTAGGTTGACACTATTGCCACCCACAAGATTAACCCCTTCAGATTTGAAATTTTTTGGCTCTCCCATCCAAATTTCCAGGAGCTAGCCCGTCACTGGAGGAGCACTGCAGAAACACACAGGGGTACAAAAATGTATTTCTTCCAACAAAAACTCAAACATTTTAAAAAACATGTGTGCAAGTGGAACAAAGAAGTCTTTGGGAACATTTTCCAGGAAAGGAAAATACTAGAGAACCTTTAGGGGCAATTCATTCACGCAGGATACACAATCACTCAACAACAGGAGGAGAGTGAACTCAAAAGGCAACTAGAAGAAAGACACAAGCAGGAAGAAATCTTGTGGAGACAGAAATCTCGGGTTCAATGGCTCAATGAGGGAGAGAAAAACACCAAATTATTCCACCACTCTATGATCCATAAACGCCTTATCAATCACATAACGAGGCTGGATGACTCACAAGGCAACACCTTGTTAAATCATCAGGAAATAATGCATGAGCTGGCGAACTTCTACAAGGATATCCTCTCAGAACCCACGGAGGACCGCACCTTAGCAATAGAGAAGGTGACCCAAAATATCCCAACTATAATCACCCAGGAACAAAATGAGGCTCTCATGACACCAATAACGCAAGAAGAAGTGGATCAGGCTATTCAAGAGTTACCCATAGGCAAGGCTCCAGGTCCGGACAGTTTCACAACAGATTTCTTCCACTCCTGTTGGCCAATTTTAAGGGAGGAAGTGTGGCAACTGGTGAAGGAATCACACAGCTCAGGCAAGGTTCTTCCAACACTAAATTCTACTTTCCTCACCCTAATACCCAAAGAAGAAAGAGTCACAAATCCGAAGAACTTCAGACCCATAGCTCTTTGCAACGTGATTTACAAAATCATTTCCAAGGTCATAGCTCTAAGACTCAAGCCAATTCTACCCTTCATCATCTCCAAGGAGCAATCAATATATGTCGAAGGAAGTAAAATCATGGATAGCGTCATACTTTTCCATGAAATCATTCACTCGCTCAAAAGAACTTGTACCCTAGGTATGCTTCTAAAACTTGACCTTTCAAAATATTTTGACAAATTAAGCTGGAAATACATGAAAGCGCTCCTATCGGCTTTTGGTTTCAACAAGGATTGGGTCTCTTGTATAATGAACCTCATTTACTCAACCTTTTTCTCAATCCTCGTCAATAGTGTCCCATCTCAACCCTTCTCCCCCTCAAGTGGAATAATGCAAGGCGACCCTCTCTCCCCTTTCCTTTTTGTCATAATGGCCAAAGGTCTAGGACATTATATCAAGGCCTCAATTCAAAATGGATCCCTCCAAGTCCTCCCTCTTCATGGATTACAACCGACAACCTCCCACATCCAATTTTTCGATGATACATTACTAATGAACACCCCCACCGCGCAAGAAGCAATTAAACTAAACTCCATCCTCTTTGATTTCAGTGAAGCCTCTGGCACCACCTTTAATCTGGATAAATCGAAGCTCTTATTTTTTAATACTCTTGTGGCAATCCAACAACACCTTTCTCAAATTCTGAATATGCATGTCTACACTCTACCCTCTCGCTACCTGGGACTCCCTCTTTCTGACTCAACAGCCAAAAAAAACTACTAGGATTCTCTCCTACTCTCCATCACCAACCGTCTTAGCAACTAGACCTTTTTCTCCCTCAACCTTCCAGCCATAATCGTTTTCTTAAAGTCTGTCCTCCAAGACATCCTAGCTTATCTCTTCTCAGCCCTAGTGGCACCCCAATCAGTCATAAATAAAATAAGGAACTTGCAAAGAAACTTCCTATGGCATGGGCACAACCCGAACAAAACATGGGCCCTAGTCAGCTGGGACAAAGTCTGCAAGCCCAAATCTCCAGGTGGTCTGGGCCTCCGAGACCCTGGAAAATTAAATAGCACCATGGGAGCAAGAATTTGGTGGAGATGGCTCAAAACACTAGCAGAGATCTGGGAAAAACTCTGGAAATGCAAATATGCCCCAAATACGCACAAAAGTCAACTTATAAGAATGCAGGAGAAAATTTAGGGCTCCAACATTTGGAATGCATCCTGGAAAAATCGAGCACTCATACAGGAACATTCTTTCTAGGAAGTTCACAATGGCCAGAATGCCCTATTTTGGAAAAATTCTTGGAAGCAAAATCTACCCCTTCAACTGGAAGAAAATCTACATTCCTACGAAAATCACATTCAAGATCTTTCCACTCTCAAAGTAGCATATTTGTGGATAGATACCCCAAGAAACTCTCCCTAGTGAAGTTGGAAATCTACTCATCAGGAACTCCAAGTGGCTATGGACTGTGACCTGCAGCATTGGAAACAAGATACAACCCAAATGTGAATCTAGAAAAGCACAGAACAAGATTTACTCTCAAGATTTACTCATGGATACACACCTCATGGAAGATTTACTCTCAAGAAGGGATACACTCTTCAGGAGAAATTCCACAATCTACAAAAAGATAACATCTAGACAACAATATGGAAATCAAAACTTTGGCCCAAAATCTCTACATTCCTCTAGACTCTACTCCAGAAAAAGATCTTAACCTGGGATAATCTACAAAGATGAGGTTTCATCGGCCCCTCGTTTTTCCATCTCTACCATCTCCAGTCAGAAACCATGGAGCACCTCCTAAATAACTATCCACTCAGTGAGAACATATGGAACCAGGCCACTCAGTTCATGAGAAGAACCAAACAAGTTGAGAACAACATCTTAAGAACCATTAGGGATTGGGGCTTCAGATCCTTCAAAAGTCCTATCCTGAACAGAACCTGACAACTCTTACCAGGCTTTATATTTTGGCAACTATGGAAGGAGAGGAATAGAAAAATCTTTCATTCCTAGCCCTCTCCTCCCACCCTCCTCTAGAACACAATCCTCCTGCATCTCCAGGAAACTCTTCAGCTACAATTATGGAACAAGAAAGACTTCCCAACTGACCTAGGTGAGCTCTCGCTCCTCAACTCTTGGGGCTTCTCATTTCCTCAATCCACCCATCCTTAGCAACCCCCCCTAATTTCAAAAGCCTTCAGTCCCTCTAAGTGGCTCCCCCCCCCCACCTGCCAGGATTCTATAAGGTCAAATTTGATGGCACATCAAAAGGAAATCCTGGACACTCATGCTATGGAGCAGTCATAAGAAACATCTTGGGCCAAATACAAAGCCTCATTGCAGAAAATCTCAGATGCAACACTAATAACTCAGCAGAAATTTAGGGTCTCATCAAAGGAGTGCAAATGGCTCTATATCAAAACCTCACTTGTCTGATCATTGAAGGAGACTCCAAAATCATAATAGACTTGGCAACAAAAATATTGAATGACAGAGATCTAGGGAAAATCACTCCCATTTGGCGCCTCCTTGGCCCTCTTTACAGCTTCTAGGATCTTCTCAGACTCTCTCTAACGCTAACCCCCTCACACATTCAACGAAGTATAAACAAAGTAGCAGACATACGGGCCAATGCAGGGGTTGACTCTATGCAACATATCATTCTCCATGATTCCAGGCAGTCCCAAAGCTCACCCCTCTGGCTCCAATGCGAGGAGCTTGCCCAACTGGATGGCCCTAATCAGGACGGGGTGTCGCCTCTGTCTACTTAGAAATTATTCCAAGTCAGAAATGATCAAAAGCTCAGGAGAGAGGGCGAATGTAAGTGTCAGTGCAGAAGATCTTCAATCGACAAATGTTTTCAAGAACTCAACAATTGGGAGTCAGGAGCACGAAGGAGGTTGTTTCCCCAAGTCCCAAGGTCGTGAAAAGCATGAGAGAATCTGGAACGTTGGTGCTCGAGAAGATCTGGACTATTGGTGCTCGAGGAGATCTAGATCATCGACAGATGATCTCAGGAACTTGGCAAATAGGAGTCAGGAGCTCGGTAGGATTTGTCTGCCCAAGTCGTGAAATGCGAAATCATGAAATGTGAGAGAGGATTTGGACCGTTGATCCTAAGGAAATCTGGACCATCGATCTAGTCCCGAAGGGCTCACAACTTTGGGGATCAGAAGAAGGGGAACACTTGGCTCTTTGCTATCCTGAGGTGAGAAATCCTGAAATCTAGAACACTGGTGCTCAAGAAGATCTAGAGCATTTGTGCTCGAAGAGATTTGGACTGTCCATAGATGATTTTGGGAACTCGAAAATCGGGAGTTAGAAGCTCGGAGGGAGTTGTCTTCCCAAGTCGTGAACTCGTGAAATGCGAAATCACGAAATGAGAGAGGATATGGACCATTGATCCTGAGAAAATATGGACCGTCGATCTGGTCCCAAAGGGCTCGCAATTTTGGGGATTGGAAGAAGGGGAACCCTCGGTTCTTCACTATCTCGAGGCACGAAATCCCGAAATCAGGAGCAACCATCAGTTGCGAAATGCGAACTCATGATACAATAACAATGAAGTTCGAGGGCATGGGTTTTGGGGAAACAATACAAACCATTCCTTTGTCAATGCGAAGTGCAAAGTCAAGAAGAGGATCTCATCCATTGGTTGTGGGCCATCCAGGACCGTTGATCTAATCCGATGGTTCCAGGGACTTGGACCTCGGGAAACCGCAAACATTTTTGTGCATGTAGATACCGTCATCCACAGGCATTTTTGTGTATGTAGATAGGCTGCAGGTCTTTCTGTAAGCCTTTAGTTGAAATTAATATAAGGATCCAGTTTTTATCTACAAAAAATAAAAATCATTAATGTTATTTTGGAGAGATTCATGGAAGATATGTAGGTTAAAATCATTTTTTTTTGTATTTAACCCCCCTAGATCTCAGTCCCCAGGATTTGGATGAACAACATAAAGTTCTATGCAATTTTCCAAGTTGTCTAGCAATGGAAACATTATATCCTTAGTAAAGAGTCAATTATTCATTTTGACCATAACCCTTTTAGTTTGTGCATACATAAAGTAAGTTATAGAGTAATTTCAAATTAAAGTGGATGACTTAACAATAGTGGTTCCATTCAATGATCAAAGTACATACACATAATGCATCCAAATGTGTACGTAGAAATTTGATTTGTCGACTAGTGCAAGTATCATTGATCACTCTAGACACCTATGAACAATAGTCACAAGATTGACCATAGTATTATGATGTAGATCTAGCATTTTCCCAAATATATGTAGACCTTCTCCAAGGATTCCTCCATTCAATGTTTTTGTTATTATTTATGTGATAACTTGTTAAGCATTACAACCCTATTTAGGAGATGTAATATTCCAAGATAGTAGGTCACTTTAGCATCCAAAATCTTAAGAGCTTTATGAAATTGTTGAAGTTGTCAAGTAATGGTAAATTATATCCTTGGTAAAGAGATTATTATTCATTTTGACCATAAGTGTTCACAATTTGTGCAAATGTAGAACAAGTTGTTGAGTACTCACAAATTAAAGTGGATGAATTACTTATAGTAGTTTCTTAAGGAGATCAAACATAAGCATAATGTATCCAACTATGTAAGAAACTATTTGAGCCATCCATCGATGCATCAAATGACACATATATGCATCAATCATAATATTGGACTGAACATTATGATGCAGATCTAACAATTTGTCTAAATTTATGCATACCTTCTTTAGGGAGGCTCATATTCATATTTTCATATACATCACAACATATCATTCTAACTTGGAAAATTGTGTCTTGGTAATATGAGAACAATAATCCTATCTAGTAGGCACACTCTTCTAATATAGAAGGCCACTTCAACATTCAAACTACTCTAGGTGCATTATAGAAGAAGTTTTACTAGCCTCATCCTCGTGATGATGTGGAGAAGTTTGGCAAAGGATTTGTAGACTATGTCATCACTAAATTGACCAACAAGAATTGGGGACTCTACACTCCTCTATCGCTTCCTTCACACCCATGGGAGTCTATCTCTATCATTTTTCTTATAGGATCATGTTGATCAAGCAACAAATTTCCCTTTCTTTTTACCTTTGTCATGTAATTCGAGCAAAAATTTGGGGCCACTCCTATTATTTTCTTTGAGTTTTGAGAATCCAAACTTTTTCATATTACGACTTGAAGAAATTTCTATGCTTCTTGATTTTAATGAAGTCCCCAAAATGATGGTTTGAGGTCTAATAATAACCTTGTTCATAACTTCAATGATTTTTTTTAATGAACCTTTCAATTTTGGGTTACTTTACCATTTCTCGTAATCATCATTTTAGGCAAGCCTTGTATTGTTTCACTTCTCTTTAAAGTTTTCTTCTTTGTGAAATATCACAGTGTGCTCAAACTTACAAAGTTCCAAAAACTATGACACATCACATCATAAAAAATTTCCTAAAGTATAGAAGGTGCAATGCATTACAACGTCACGAAGTTTCAAACATTGTGATGAATACAAATTTGGATTTGTATGACTACTACAGGATACAAAACTTTTGAAGTTGTGACAAACAAAAAAAACATTAAGGCATGATACATCGCACCCCCACAAAACTATAAAACATGCAAAACTATGATAAGGAGAGGCCATCACTTGGCATCAAAAGTCATCATGATGCAACAAATCACATCCTCACAAAATTGTAAAACATATGAAATTGTGACAAGGGAAAGGTATCTCTCACCAAAGTTTATGCAATGCAACACATAAAAAAAAAAGGGAAACTCATTATCACATTGTTCATAGATTCTAACCATGCAACACATCAAAATACTTGAAGTTTTAAAAGGTCGCGATATTCACATGCTTTCATGGACTTTGCATAGTTGGGTCATTGGGATAGTGTTAAAAAAAGTACATGTCATGTATTTGGAAAGTATCCAAGGATGCAACACATAGCATTGAGACAAGAGTTTGAAAAATACAAAATTGTGCCAATGGAAGTTTCAAAGGCTCATGAAACATCCAAATAGATAGGGGCACCAAACACTTATAAAATATCACCATGGTAACTTTATTTTACGTTTCATTTTCCCAAGGATCATAGTGGGTGGAAGCGACTTTAGTATAAGTGTTTTCACCAAGATTCCCCCACTTTCATAAATAACCAAAAGAAAGACACTCTATCAACACAACCCCTATCCATTCACTACCAGTTGTTCACTATGATCAGGTCGACATTACTTTATTGCTACAACTAAATATGAATGGTGAAATGTTTGCTTTCTTTCTTTGATAGTTGCCTATGCTTCAAAATTTTAGGTTCCTTCACTTATCCCTATTGAAACTTCTACATATGCTTTCATTCTTGCAACTTGAACAAAAGAGATCAAAATCTTAAGTAATTATCATTGCAAGGTAAAACCCTACCCCATAACTTAATCCCTAAGCTCAAGAACACCTCCTTTGTCACCTTAGTCAGGATGGCCATATTTATGTGCGTCGTTCATACCTTTTGTATCACTCGTGGCTTTTACCAAGACCCACTATATCATGAATCCAAAAACCCTATCCCATGAAAGCCACAAAAGAAGGATTTTGACTCATATAAGTCATGATTAGCATCTGAGCCCTAAGAATCTCATGCCTATCTCTTTCTGTAGCTGCTAAACTATTTCCCCACGGCCTAACCATCGAACCCACTAGTAGGAGGCTCGTTGAATCACATAGCACAATATATATGGGACTTGAAACCCAAATCCCTAAAAACTTCTGCATTTTATTTCTTTTTTCTAAGAGGATATCTTTAATTACAACAAGGGGGCCAACATGAACATGGGCATTATAATTTAATTTTTCTTCTAATTTTCTAATGTGCTATGTTTTTGGTATGGATGAGTTACATGGTTTAGAAATAGCCTCTAAAAGGTAGAGGAAATGAGAGGCAGTCATCAAAGTTAGCTCAAATAGGGAAGGATCAACACAAATTGAAGTGGACATAGGCACCCATTGAGCCTATAACAACTTCCCCTTAATTTTTGCTAAAAGAATAAAGGGCCCTCTATTAAATTTTTCAATTTTATTGCTAAACCTATTGATTGGAGGCTCCTACTATATATAGGCATTTTAATTTTACTTTGTTGAGTTCGATTTGTACATATTTAATATTTGGTTTTAATCTTATGCTATTGACCTTTCTCTAGGATTCATAAGAAGTTTGGTGATTTGTTAAGTACTAGTTTGATGGTTTGTTTTTGGTGTATTGGATTATATGTATTTACTTTGTACTTTCTAGAAACCCCAAATATGTTACCTTGTAATAATGTGAATTTTTTTCCTTTGATATATTCATGACTGCCAACCAGTGGAAACCTCAAGTTTCATGGGTACTCAACGCCTGAGTTTTTCCATTGAAATATGAACTTTTTTTGTTATTCGATTTCCAAGCCATCTAGATTCTAGATTTTATTAGTTGTCACGTTGCTTTATTTTACATCCCAAGAAATTTTATGCTTAACCAACTCAACAATGAGGATTTAGTATTTTCCCATGATCAACAACCAAGATTGTTTCAATCTAGTGGATTATTCTCTCATATTCAAGATTTGGGATTTCAATTTAATGGTTTTTTTGTGCTATGTTTATTATGGATGTTGGATATCTGGATATCCAACTTTTAATTTATGCTTCAAACTTTTAAAATCCGGATTCTGGATTTATTAGTTGTTGTTTTGCATCTCGAGGAATATTTTTATGTTAACCCAATCAATGGTCAGGAGATGTCTTTCTCATTCGATCAACGACCGTGATTGTTTCAAATCAATGCACCATATCCTCTCATCTGGGATCTAGTTTTTTGTAATTTTATTTACACTATATTTATTATGAATTTCGGATACCAGGATACCTGAACATACCGACTTGCTTGAACATAATTTTTTACAAAATTTCTATGTGAATGTCCGAGAAGTAGTTCAAGATATTTTTGAAAAGTAATTCTATTTTTAAAAAATAAATTATATTTTGTAATTCATTTTGTTGGACAGTTGGTTGCCATTGACGTTATTGGACAGTTGGTTGTCATTGATGTCAACAAGAAGTGGTTGTCATTGATGTCAACATAAGCGATGGATGTATTTGGAGAAGTCTCCAAAGTGGTCCCCTTATGGCGTAGCTCTAAGGATGGCCCTCACAGGAAGATGCTTTGAAGAAGTATACAAGAAACCCATAGGTGTGGTCATGAAGCTTGAAGTTGTTTGAGGAATAAGGACATAAAGGATAGTGTAAATGCATGTAACACACTCATAGATGGATATTCCTTGTCATTTCATTTCCAACAGTAGGTGGCACACCATGTGTTTCCTCACGGTTAGGGAGATATTCCCTCATAAAGTTGGAAGCCCCGAAGAATGGTTAAGAAGCCCCTATATGGTTACAAGTCTTTAGTCAAAGGGTAAAGTGGTTGTAAAAAGAAATTTCAAGAAGCCCTAAATTTAAGGAAAAAGGTTACTTAGAAAAAGAATATATACACCTCAAGAAGTTTCTCATAAGTACATTCACACATACATTCTATTGAATATATTCTGTGTGAATAAGTGATCTTTCAACAAGTTTACGATGACAAAGTCTGAGGCATTGAAAGATTCAGAAGTGTGGGAGTTTCAGGTTTGTAGAGGAGAGGGAGAATTTCTGAGAAAACCCTAATTTGGCTAACCCCCGCGAGTCTGACAGCTAGTGTCTTGTGAGGCACCCCCGCGGGTTGCCTAGTGCATGTCACGTGAGGCCCTGCATGACAAGGGGTATTTTTCCCACAAGGACAAAACATAACTGAGGATAAATGCTTGTGAAAGGTTGTTGAGGCTGAGGTTGGTCTGTATATCAAGATTAAAGGCACCAGGTCAGTTATAGATGTAAATTTATTTTATTCTATGTGTTATGAGGTTGCATCTTGGTGATATTGTGGAACATGTTTGATGCATGTCTTTGTGAGTTTTGGTATATGCCTTGAGGCACATCTTGTATGTATGGTACATGCTATTTGAGTTATATTTGTTGAGGTACATTGTTGGTGCATATCTTAGATATATTTGCACATGGTTTATGGATGTTGGCACATGCTTGAGGCATATGGTTTGAGATGCATCTTGGTTACATGTTGATGATGTGATAGTCAATCCTTTGGTATCTTGTTGAGGCATTGGTATATGTTTGAGGCACATATTTGGTACATGGTATGGTATAGATTTTGGTACATGGTTGACGTATAGTATGGTACAGGTTGATGTACATAGTATGGTACAGGTTTTGGTACATGGTTGATGTATGTTATGGTGCATGTTGATGTACATGGTATGGTACAAGTTTTGGTCATGGTTGATGTATGGTATGGTGTAGGTTGATGTACATGGTATGGTACAAGTTGATGTGCATGGTTGATACAGGTTGATGTACATGGTTGATAATTGATGTACATGGTTTGGTGATGGTTTTTGTATCCATGTGAGTGGATCTGGTTGATGATGGTATATCAGTGATGGTGACAGTGACAGTGACAGTGACAGTGACAATGACAGGGTCAGTGACAGGTTGGTTGACGTATTGATGACATTGGTAGTGATGGTATCAATTGTAGTGACAGTGAGACTACACTTATATTTCAGGGTGGAAGGACGGGGCAAGGAAAGGTGGTTGTATCCTCCTTCTGGTTGGTGCTGGAGAATTTTGGGAGTTGTTGTTTCCTTCAGGTTGGTGCTTGTAAATCAGGGGGTCGTAACCTCCTTTCGGTTGGTGTCGAAGAACTCAGGGAGTTGGTGCTTCCTTCAGGTTGGTTCCTTTAAATTAGGGGGTTGGTGCCCCATTCTAGTTGGTGCTGGAGAATTTGGAAGTTGGTGCTTCCTATGAATATAATATTTGATATATAAGAAAACATTACGTGGTCTTCTCCCATTTGGGTTTCCATGTAAATTTTGGTGTATTGTGCATGTGGTTATTTGATGTGATGATACTTCTTATGGTTATATGCTCTTGATATATTGAATGAAATCATTAATGATATACTATTGATAAATTTGAATTTTATATGTATTGTGAGTGAAGGTGATAAAAAGTGCTCATATTGATTCACCCCCCAACTCAGTATTCTAACAATTGGTATTAGAGCAAGTTCCTTCAAGAAACAGTCTAACCACTGTAAGGTAGATCATGGAGAGCACCAATTCATATTAGAATGGAATACCACAGTTTGATGGACAAAACTATGCCTTCTACAGTAGAAGAATGAAAACTTATGTACAAGCACATGGATTTGATATTTGGAAATCAGTAGTAGACGAATACAAAGAGCCTACCACTCCACCAAAAAATAAGGATGGAAAGAAACTCAATCAAAACAATTCAAGGGATAAAAATGATATCATGAATGGTCTTGTTGATTCAGTATATATCAAGGTTATGCATTGTAATTCTGCAAAGGAAATTCGGGACAAAATTCAGAATGTTTATGAAGGATATGCCAAAGTCAAAGTTGTTGAAACACATGTTGACACTGAGAGCGGGGGGGGGGGGGGGGGGG
>ML786318.1:342527-360194 GCA_009831015.1 Picea engelmannii | reverse complement strand
TGAATCCATGTGTCTTTTCATTATAAAACAATGCACCTCTTCATTTAATTAATTCTATATATCCACCAAGACATATTCTTTTCACCACAATTTTATTCTTGTATAATCTTCCAACATGTATATATTGAATCCATGTGTCTTTTCATTATAAAACAATGCACCTCTTCATTTAATTAATTCTAAGTATTTTTTCAGTAAGCCTTTTATTTCTTTTAACTAAAAAGAATTCAAATCCTTTGTAGTCTTAATTTGCATTTATTATTTTATGTTTAGTTTCCTGTTATAGATATATTAATTTATGTAGATAGGCACTTCCTTCAAACCATTTATGTCCAAATGATCGTTGGCTTAAGACAACGATTTTATTAACCTTAGTGTCTCTTCTCTTTCCTTATTCTTTTACACTAGACCTCTACCTTATCATACGATCGGTGGTATATCAATACCATATGATTTAAATTTTCTTAATCATGGTTGTGTATCGGTTCATTAGTCTATAGATCTCAAATTGTTGTGAATTTGAGTCTTAATAAATAGGCGCTTCATTCAATCCAAAATTTGTGTGACCGCGAGCTCGAAACCACGAGCTTACCAACTAAGCACTGCCATAAGTGCTAGTGTTGTGCCTTTGATACCTTTATCACTCACATGACCAACAACATAACCTTGTCCTTCGGGCTTCGACCCTTCATAGCTTTTATCCTTTACCAAACTCTTGTTATTTCCAAAAAGATATCTTACAGAGTCTTAACTTCAGGAGTGGTTACATCTCATGCTGGATAATATAATGGCTAGAATTACTCCATAATTTCTCAGATTGATGGTATGGTCTAATCCTTGTGAAACTTTGTTGGCTCCAGATCATTTTTCAAGACTTGACGATTGACAATTCCAACTTAATTAGTCATTGAGATGGATGAATTTCATTTATTCTGGGATTTTGGAGATTCGGGACTCTGAGATATTTATGTCTCTTGCTTAATTCCAACTATCCCTGGAGTGGCGAAGTTTTGTTCCACTGTTGATATTTTCCCTGGTCTCATCCAATGGTCTCAATCAAAAAACGTGTTGTATCCTTCTTTCTCACATCTACGCAACTTAATTTGTGCTTATAAACCTTCATCACTGATCTAACCTTGTGACGTATGGTCAGATCTATACTACCCCATTTCTCATTGAACTTTGAATAAATTTGGTGTTTAGATGATCGACAACTCCGACTTAATCTTCAGTTGAGATAGATGATCCTCGTTCACTCTGGGACTTCGACGATTCGTGACTTTGGGACTCTGGCTTACTAGAACTCTAAAGTAGTTCAATTTCTCTGGAGTTTTACCTACCGAATGAGTCATAAAATGTAGGTGACCACTTGTTGTCAGTTAACTCCTCATGCTTACTCTATTCTTCCACTATGCTTGATAAACCATTGAGAATGCTCTTGAAGTAGATCAACGGTTAGCGTTACTTTGCGATTCTGGCCTTTAGAGATTAGCTGATAAAAGAAGCTTGGATATCCCTGAAGTTAGTAATCCCATAGTGACATGCCTTTATGATGTCACTTTTGACATGGAACTGGCTTAGTGGTTGCCATGTGTCACCTTGATTCATGACTTTCGTATAGACAATGTGCCAACTAGACCTTGACACTTGTCATTAGCTGATTGGGCCACATGTCATCTTTGTCTTCTGCCACATGTATCCCTCCTGGATCACGACTTTGAACTTCGTGGATTTTAGAGTTTTGATTGTTTGGGACTCCTTGTAATCTCAGAGTGGTCAACGCTGGGCTGACTATTCCTTTCCTCGCATGACAGTTGTTTGGATTTTGTGACTTCGGGGCTTCGACCTTCGGCTATTCTTTATTTTTTATGAACTTCTAATTGTCAGAGTAGGTCAATGCTAGATTTAACCACATGATCCAATGACTTGCATTTCTCCCAAGGATATCTTAGATCAATGGTCTGCATGAGTTCATTTAATCCAAGACTCTGGGATATTTTGGCTTACCCTATCCTTCCACTAAACTCAATTGGATGGTCGAGAATTCATCCGAAGACCCTCCTTGATCTAACGACTGGTGGTATTTCATGACTTCATGACTTTACGAGTTCTTGCCTCTGCCTTATCTCCAATGTTCTCCATAGTGGTGAAGTTTCGGTGTCCTGAAACTTATGCCATCCTTCCACTTGGCTTCGATCAATGATTCTAATTGATCTAATGGTTGTGATTACTACTGAAATTTGAATGGACAATTATATTTCCACGATACTTCACAAGGGATTCTTTTGTGTAGGCTCTGGCTTCAGTGTGATCTAACAGTCTAGTATTGTCCCGAGAACTATATCAGTGGACATGATTTTTCCTTGATTCTTTTGGAGTTTGTTGTGGGGATTTCAATCTTGATAGCACTTCTACATGGCGCTCTCCCTTCTGATATTTGATTCATCCTTTCCAAATAACTTGACATTGCATGCTCTGATTATGTGTGTGTATTCTTTGTAGAATCTCCCTGCTATTTCTTCTAAGCTTTAGGAACATAGGATCATTGTTTATCCTATCATGATCACTAGTGATCATGAATTGCTTATTCCCCAAGGTGATATTCATTTTCCTTTGATTATTGTACATGTTTGACTCATGTTTCCATCAGTGACAACACACAATCAATAATGCCAACAAAAGCAGCCAAGCTTCAGACTTACAGAGGTCAATTTGAACAGTTGAAAATGAAGGAAGATGAAGACATTGAAACTTAGTTTTTACAAAATGATTAAACAATGAATGCAACTAAAGGATTGGGAGAAGAAGTTGATGAATCTATGATTGTTCAAAAGGTACTAAGATCTCTTCCAATGAGATTTGATCCTAATATTTCAGCACTAGAAGAAAGAGAATATATAGGTATGATAAGCATGGACGAACTACATGGAATATTTACAGCTTATGAAATGAGAACAACACAAGAAAATACATCCAAGAAAGAAGCAACTTTCAAAGCTTCCAAGAAGAAAAAGAAGAAGAAAAATCTTGAGTCAAAGAGAAATTGCAGCTACAACGATGATTCATATGAGGACTAAGAAATAGCCAACTTCATAAGGAAGTTGAAGAGAGGAACCGACAATTACAAGGGTATGTTTCCCTTGAAATGTCTTAATTATTGTAAAATTGGTCATTTTGCAAATAAGTGTCCTTATTCTAAGAATTCAAATAGTGATGTAGAAGAAGATCCCAAGAAAGAAAAGAAATATCAAAAGAGAAACAAGAAATGAGATAAAAGGAAAGTCTTCAAGAAAAATCTCTACTCAAGAGAAGACAGTTCTTCATCTGATGAATATGATGAAAGTGATAGTGACTCTAAATAGGTACTCTTTATGGCTACGAAAACTAAGAGAAGAACTCATGAAAGTGACGAAGAAGAAGGTGAAGTGGATCTTGAGGCATAATTAATCAGTTCTTTAACTGATTTGAAGAAAGAAAGGAAGACAATCAAATCATTCAAAGAAGAAATAATCTCCTTCAAAACCCAACTCGAAGAAGGAAAGAGAACGAAAGAAGTAATGCAGATCTAGATGATAAATAAAGAAAAAGAATGTGAAAAAGTTAAAAAGGAAGTCGTGACATTGAGATTTGAAGTCAACAAGCTCAACAAAAACTTGAAAATTTCTCAAGTGTTAGATAACATTATCAACAGTCAAAGGCCATACAATGACAAATCTAGACTAGGATACAAAAATGTTCATTTTGAGGAAGGTTCAAGCTACATGATGAAAGGAAAAAAAAAAAAAGAGTTATGCAGAAGTTTTCAAAGGAAGGAATCACAAATCAGAAAGGAATGAATACAGAAGACCTTCTACATTCAGGGATCAAAGAAGCTTCAATCATTGTGAAGGAAACAACCAAAGAGAAGATTGTAATCAGCCAAGGAAATAATTCAGAAGGATTGCACCACAAAGAAGATCATTCACTCCTAGGTATCAAAATTTCTTTTATGGTCATTGTTTTATTTGTACTAACTTTGGACATAAAGTTGTAGATTGTAGAGCGTATATAATACATGATAAATAAATAGATGGTTATGTGGCTCTCTTCAATACTGAATGTTAGAAATTCCAAAATTATGGTCACAGAGCTTGAAATTGTAAAAGCATGATAGAGCCTCCCATGCAGAAAAACATTGATTTCAGATATAGGAAAGTTTGGAGAATAAATGAAAAACAAGAAGAGCAGATGAATGACGACTAGGTCCCAAAGATTGTACTCAAATATTTACTGCAGTGAAATATCATGATGAGTCTATAGACCAGGAGAAAGGTGTCAGAATTCAGGCAGAGGATGAAGAGGAAGATGTTATAATTCAGGAAGATGATGAAAGGAATGTCAAAAATTTGGTAAGAGGATGAAAAGGAAGATGTCTCCATAGATGAAGAGGAAGATTAATCTGCATTAGAGAAGATATTTTTTTGAGCCATCCAACTTGGAGACTCCCAGTAAATATGAATATTGAAGAGGGGGGTCTAAGCAAAAAATCTACAGATCGGGGAACTATCTTTCGAGTTCTCTGAAGTGTTTGCAAATATTGGAAAGGAAATTTCTGAATAGTTTGACAACAAAAGTGAAAAATATGTTCTGATCAATTGCAGTTAGAGGGTTGTTATATTCTTTGCATTGAAAGTTGATTTGAACTGAATCAACTGATGGTCTAAGGTCGAAGTGGATTGACATCAAGTCAAAGTCGAGGTAGATCAAAAACATGTCGAAGGTTGAGGGAGTTGACCTAGTAAATTCGAAGTCGAAGGTATCGATGAAAAGTCAACTGAAAAGAGGTCAAAGTGCGGGCGTGAGACAACTAACTAGAGACTGAATGAAGGTCGACTGGTAAACCCGACTTGGATTCGAATATAACATAATCCCAGGTTTTGCGAGATTTGTAGCCAATAATATGCATAGATCTGTAACCCTTTTTTTGGGCTCCAATATTTATGGTTTTCCTATTATAAAGCCTATAAAGAGGCATGTTGTAAGGTCATAAAGGATGTTGTTATAAGGTGATCATAGAATGCACTTTTGTAGTTTAATGCATGTGTAAGTGTAGGTTTTTGGTCATGCATATGTAAGTCGAATTGGCTATAGGGTTGCATGTGCAAGAGGGTATGATGTCGATTGTTTCTTAGGTGTGGACCAAGGTTTGACATGTAACATTTTATTATGAATGAATAAGACAACAAGAGAGTAGAACACTAAAATGAATGTTGGTTTTCCTAGTTAAGGGTTTCCAGGGTAAAATCTCGGTGTACTGTGTGATTGCTTGTGTCATTTGCATTTTGGATTAAATTCTTCTTCTCTTCTACTAGGATTAGTGTGGAAGTGCTCTACATTTCCTAACATATGGTATCAGAGCTTAGGTCTTCCCCAAAAAGTGATTTATCAGAGCGGTGTAATGATTTGGCGGGTATATCAGATCTTGATTTTCTAATCTTGAACCTGAGAAATAAACCCTAGGTACAGTAAGAGTCGTAAGCCATAAATTGTTTTAAAGATCACGGTAAAGAATGGTGAGCAGTTCCATAATCAAGATAGAAATATTCAATGGCCAGAATTTTGAGCTTTGGAAGCTTAAAATGGAATATATTCTTGTAGATCAAGAACAATGGGCAACATTTTGTCCAGGTACCCAACCAACATGTATGACGACGAAAGAATGGGAGAAACTCGAAATAAAAGAAAGAAGTACGATGCAAATTTGTCTTGCAGATTTGGTGTTGCTGAATGTCGTGGGTGAATATTCAATCAAGAAACTGTGGGACAAGATGGGATGATTATACTAGTTGAAATCTTTGGTAAATAAGTTGTTTCTTAGAAAGAAACTGTATCTTATGAGGATGAGTGATGGTAGTTTGGTGACTGGTCAATTAAATGCATTTAACACCGTGTTAAGCCAGTTATCATCCGTGGATATACATATCGCTGATGAGGAGAAGTGTATCAACCTATTATGTTATTTTGCAGACTCTTGGGATAACTTAGTCATGGCTATTGGGAGTAATACAACCACACTAGCATTGGAGGATGTGGTTTCTTCTCTACTCTCGGAAGAAATGAAAAGGAAGAACATGGAATGATCGACCAAAGATGCTCTGGTAGTGAGAGGTCGACCGATAGACAAAGATAAAGGAAAATTATCCGATAGAAAGTATAAGTTGAAGGGTAGATCTAAATCATTGGTTCAGTTAGAGTGAAGATGCTAGAAATGCGGTAAAGCTGGGCATTATAAAAATGATTGTAAGTCGATGTAAACAAAAGGCAGTGTTGGATCCGAAGAGAAGTAGTCGACTAAGAGAAAGACGACCTTGAACAAGGGAGGTGATGTGTACCTAGCGTCGACCAGTACAAAGTCGGATCAAGATGTTTGGTTGATCAACTTAGGAGCATCCTATCATATGACACCACATAAGGAATGGTTATGTGAATATGAACAATATGATGGGGGTGATGTGTTCTTGGGGGACGACTCGACAACCAAAATTGTCGGATAGGGAAGAGTTTGACTAACACTACGAGATGGGAGGAAAAGTAACCTTCCAGGTGTGCTACACATTCCGAGTTTGGCAAGAAACCCGATATCTGTCAGCAAGATGATTGATGTAGGTGTGCATACTCTGTTTCAGAAGGATTCATGCAAGATGGTCAGAGGTGCGATGGTCTTAATGAAAGGAGTTCAGATTGGTACTCTGTACAAGTTGTTAGGGAATGTCAACTCGACTGGATGCAACAAAATCGTTGCTCCTGAAATCGACTTGACTGTGACTCAACTTGACTCGATGTCGACATAACTCAAATCAACTTGAGCCAAGTCAGTTCATACCTCCTAGACAAGACATGATGAACTAAACTAGACTAGGTTATGGCACAAGAGGATGAGACACATTGGAGAAAAAGGACTTCGAGCTATGAAAAACAAAGTTATGGTTGAAGTTTTTCTTGAATGTGGTTTAGAAGTTGACTTTTTTGAACATTTCATATATGGGAAACAAAGTCGGGTGAGGTTCCCATCTAGAGTGACAAGGGAAAATGAGATTCTAGAACTAGTGCATAGTGATGTGTTTGGTCCGGTTACAATGCCTTCACTTGGTGGATCCCTATATTATGTCCCCTTCATAGATGATTTTTCTAGGAATACATGGATATATTTCCTGAGGAATAAATCATAGCTTTTCGAGAGATTTAAGAATTTTAAAGAACTTGTGGAAAAACAGACATAGAAGAGGATTAAAGTGTTGAGAACTGACAATGGTGGTGAATTATGTGGAAAGGAATTTGATTAGTTCTGTAATAAGTGTGGAATATAACACCAAAATAACACACCATATACCCCACAACAAAATGGGGTTGTTGAGAGAATGAATAGAACGTTGATGGATAAGGAAAGGAGCATGCTCAGTGGTGTTGGGCTCGCACAAGAATTATGGGTAGAAGCACTAGAGACTGCAAGATATCTGGTGAATATGGATCCTTCGTCAACTCCAAATGAGGCATGGTTAGGTAAGAATCCTTTGATGGCACATCTCAAAGTGTTTGGCTTTGATGCATTTGTGCATATTCCCAAGGAAAAGAGGAGCAAGTTGGACAAGAAGGTAGTCAAATGTATTTTCATCAGATACAAAGACGGGATGAAAGGATATAAGCTCTGGTATCCCACATCAAGGAGAACAATGTGGTATTCATGTGGTCTTCGAGTCAAAGGTAAATCTGAGCCCGAGGAAGTTTTTGAGACCGAGAATAATCCTAATACAGTGTGGTTTGAACTGAGGAATGAAGAAGATGATTCATATGAGTCGACTGAATCTAAGGAATAGGTGGAACAATTGACTTCGGTGATAAGGAGGTCAAAAATATTAATAAAACCAGTCAAAAGGTATAGTCCACCTGGATTATGTTCCTTATTCGTGTTAATTGCCATCAACGATGAGGCCAAGTCAGTTGGTGAGGTAGTCAAATCGATAGAGAGTAAACTCTTGAAGGGCGCCATGGTCGAAGAGATGGAATCCTTGTACAAGAATGAGACATGAGATTTATTCAAGTTACCTAGTGGAAGAAATCATGTTGGTAGCAATTGGGTGTTCAAGAAGAAGATGAATGTCACAATTCAAGTTGAGAAGTTCAAAGATCAACTGGTAGTGAAAGGATATTCCCAAGTTGAGGGATTCGACTTCGGTGAGATTTTTTTCCCTGTTGCAAAATTAAATTCCATTAAAGTGCTAATGTCTCTGGCTGTAGCATTCGATCTGGAGATAGAATAGATGGATGTGAAGAAAATGTTCCTACATGGGGACCTAGAATAAGAAATCTACATGAAACAACCTGAAGGATTTGTAGTAAAGGGAAATAAAGAGTTGGTGTGCAAACTCAAAATATCCCTTTATGGTTTATAGCAATCGCCAAGGATGTGGTACCAGAAGTTTGAAACTTATATCCTTAGTTTGGAATTTGTGAGAAACAAAGATGATCACTGCATATATTCCAAGGAAGAAGGTGGGTGTTTCATATATGTAGCTTTGTATGTCGATGACATGTTGTTGATTGGAAACAACATGGATGAAATAAAAGAGGTGGAGAAGCAATTATCCTCCAAGTTTAGCATGAAGGATCTCAGTGTAGTTAACTTCATTCTGGGAATGGAGATTAAGAGACATCGAGCCACTAGAAAGATCTGGTTGAATTAGACGAAGTATATTGAAACAATTCTGAAAAGATTCAACATGCAGGATTGCAAACCGACAAAGGTGCCAATTCTAGTGGGAGCAAGGCTTACTATTGAACAATGTCCAAAGACATGGGAAGAAATAGAGGACATGCCATGTGTTCCCTATGAAAGTGTAGTTGGTAGTCTAATGTATTTGATGGTATGCACTCGAATAGACATTGCCCATGCAGTGGGAATGTTGAGGAGGTACATGTAGACACTTGGAAATGAGCACTTGAAAACTGTCAAGAGAGTATTCTTGTATTTGTGTGGCACAAAGGACTATGTTATATGCTACCAAGGAAAACCTGGAGGTGACAATGGTAAATTACATGTACATGGATTTTTCGACGCTAACCAGGCTGGAGATCTGGATCGACGAAGGTTGACTAGCGAATATGTCTTCAAGACATTCGGTGGAGCAATAAGTTGGACGAGTAAGTGGCAGGTGGTCATAGCCTTATCAACAACATAAGTTGAATACATGGTGGCCACTCATGGAAGCAAAGAAACAATATGGCTTCAAAGGTTGTGTTCAGGAATCAAGTTTGAGCAGAGAGATATGAAGGTAAGTTGTGACAGTCAAAGCGCAGTATTTCTAGCAAAGAACCCTGCTTATCATTCAAAGACTAAGGACATTGATGTACAATACCATTTCGTAAGAGATATGGTGGAAAGTAACAAGGTTCTACTAGAGAAAGTAGACACATTGGAAAACATAGCAGACTCATTGACCAAGTCTGTGAGTGCTGTGAATTTTTCTTGGTGCAGAGAGGCAATGAACATTTTTTCCCTGGGTCTGTGAACAAAAGTTTGGGAATCTCATGTTTCATCAAAGAAGAGAACAAGTGGGAGAATATTGGGTTGTTATATTATTTGTAGTGAAATTCGAGTCAAGGTGAATCAAATGATGGTCGAAGGTCGAAGAATATCGAAAGCAGGTCGAAATCGAGGTAGATCGACAACAAGTCAAAGGTTGAGGGAGTCAACTGGTTAAAGTCGAAGTCGAAGGTATCGACGGAAAGTCAACCAAAAAAAGGTCAATGTGCGGGCGTGAGACGACCGACTAGAGACTGAATGAAGGTCGACTGGTAGTTGATTGGTAAACCCGACTTGGAGTTGACTGTAACAAAATCCCGGGTTTTGTAGCCAATAATATGCATGGATCTATAACCATTTTTTGGGGTGCCAATCTTTAGGGTTTTTCTTTTTGTAAATCCTATAAAGAGGCTTGTTGTAAGGTCGTAAAGGATGATGTTATAAGGTGATTATAGAATGCACTTTTGTAGGTTAATACATGTGTAAGTGTAGGTTGTTGGTCATGCATATGTAAGCCGAATTGACTACAGGGTTGTTCTTGCCTGTGCAAGAGGGTATGATGTTGATTGTGTCTTAGATGTGGACCAAGGTTTAACATGTAACCTTTTATTCTGATTGAATAAGACAATAAGAGAGTAGAACACTCAAATGAAAGTTGGTTTTCTAGGTTAATAGTTTTTAGGATAAAATCTCGATGTACTGTGTGATTTCTTGTATCATTTGCATTCTGGATTAAATTTTTCTTCTCTTCTGATAGGATTAGTGTGGAAGTGCTCTGCATTTCCTGACATGTAGTTGAGTAGAAAATTCATGGGAATTTATGACATATGTACATAAATAGATCCATGAGATATTTGACAGGTCTAAAATGACATATGAAAGTGGACGAAAGCATATTAACAATTGGAATATGTGGAATCAAGAAGGCAAGCAATGAAAGCCACAACATAAGCTATATCATTAGAAGAAGGTATGGTCATTGATGTGAACTTGACAAGCCATGAAGAATTAAATTCAAGTAACTTTGAATTCTTTTTATATATGTCAGTGAATTAAAAGAGGAAGAACCAATGGAAAAAAAACACCCGAAGAGATGAAAGAAAGCATATACAGGAAATCCCACTTGGATCTACACTACATCATATAAAGAAGTCAAGGGAGAGAAATTAAGAAAGAAAGATCAGAAGCATGAAGATAGGGGGAGGGCTTGAAGTCAGAGAGATATTGTTCAGAGAAGGTATATCGATAGGGGGAGTTACCATTTTACCTATGATGTCAAAGGGGGAGAAAGAGAAAGATTAGAAGCATGAAGATAGGGGGGGAAGCCCCAAAGGGAGATACCCTTTTCGATTGATGTCAAAGGGGGAGAGAAACATGAGGAGAATCATTGGTCACATGTAGAGTATGAATGTTAGAGTATGAGTGTTTCCATCAATGCCAAAGGGGGAGATTGTTAGACAGTTGATTTCCATTGATGTTGTTGGACAGTTGGTTGTCATTGATGTCAACAAGCAGTGGTTGTCTCTGATGTCAACATATGTGATGGGTGTATTTGTAGAATTCTCCAAAGTGGTCCCATTATGGTGTATCTCTAAGCATGGCCTTCATGAGAATACACTTTGACTAATTCTACAAGAAACCCATAGGTGTGGTCATGAATCCCGAAGTTGTTTGAGGAATAAGGACATGAAGGACAATGTAAATGCAGTTAACACACTCATAGATGGATAGTCCTTTTTGTTTTGTTTCCAACGGTAGGTGGTACACCACGTGGTTCCTCACGATTAGGGAGATATTCCCTCATAAAGTTGGAAGCCCCAAGGAATGGTTAAGAAGACCCTAGATGGTTACAAGTCTTTAGTCAAAGGGTAAAGTGGTTGTAAAAAGAAAGTTCAAGAAGCCTTAAAGTTAAGGAAAGAGGTTAATTAGAAAAAATTTATATACACCTCAAGAAGTTTCTCATAAGTAAATTCATGTGAATAAGTAATATTTTGGCAAGTTTGCGACGATGATGTCTGAGGCAACAAAAGAGTGAGAAGAGCAGGAGTTTCAGATTTGCAGAGGAGAGTGGGAATTTATGAGGAAACCCTTATTTGGCTGGCCCCTGTGAGTTAGACAACTAGTGTCTCTCGAGGCACCCCCGTGCATTTCCTAGTTCTTGTCACGCGATGATAAGAAATAACTGAGAAGAAATGCTTGTGCCAGGTTGTTGAGGCCGAGGTTGGTCTATGTATCAGGATTAGAGGCACCATTTCAGTTACATATGTAAAGGTATGTTATTCTATGTGTTATGAGGTTGCATCTCAGTGATATTGTGGAACATGCTTGAGGTATGTCTTTGTGAGATTTGGTATATGCCTTGAGGCACATCTTGGATGTATGGTACATGCTAGTTGAGGTATATTTGTTGAGGTACATTGCTGGTACATATATTGGCACATGTTTTATGGATGTTGGCACATGCTTGAGGCATATGGTTGGAGATACATCTTGGTTACATGTTGTTCATGTGATGGCCATGCCTTTGGTATCTTGTTGAGGCATTGGTATATGTTTGAGGCACATATTTGGTACATAGTATGGTACATGTTTTGGTACATGGTTGATGTATGGTATGATACTGGTTGATGTACATGGTATGGTACAAGTTTTGGTACATGGTTGATGTATGGTATGGTACAGGTTGATGCATGGTTGATACGAGTTTATGTGCATGGTTTATGATTAATGTACATGGTTTGGTGATTGTTTTTTATTCATGTGGGTGGATCTGGTTGATGATGGTATATTGGTGATGGTGATAGTGATAGTGACATTGATGGTGTAATGTTCCCAGACACCTAGGTTGGGCCACGCCATACAAAACCCTTCCAATTATAGCTTTGATACCACTTTGTAATGTTCCCAGCAACCCAGGTTGGGCAACACCACACAAAAAAATTCCAAACTCTGATACAATTTAAGTAACTAATATACTTCTGCAATTGTTCAGATTAATGTGGATAACAACTTCTATATAGAAATACAACATATACAGAAAAACCCATAAGAATAATTGAATAAATATTAACATAACACATAAATTAACACATAGTAAACACTTATCTTTAGTAAAAAGAACACCAACTGCATGCATACCTTCCACATTCCTCCTAGCCTTAGACCACACCACTCATAAAATTTCAACAGTGGGTCACCCCCAATCTGGGGATAAATTCCACCTAGGTAAAGGGTTTCTAATCAGGATAAGGTCTCTTTAACAACATACAAACTTTGACACATGTGTCAACATAAACTAACAACCTACAGTCCCTCATTCCCCACATGTTTATCTCACCCCAGGAATTGTGTCCCTTCTCTGCTCAATAGTCCTTTGGCTACATCACTTCCCTTTCGGGGCTTCAACAACAGGTCGAACATGAAGTCTCAGAACCTTGTCGCTGCAATTTGGCATGTTGGGAAATCAATTCCCAATAATTCTCTCGCCTGGAGATAATGCTCACGGGCTTGACAACCCGCTTCTTCGATGTCCTACAAGCATGAAAACCCACTTCTTCAATTTCCTACAGGCCTAACAACCCACCTCTTCAGTCCAACTCCATATCTAACCAAGGTCCTGGTATAGGTATAGGTGACAGGTACGGGTACTAACAACATGAAGGTACATATGACAATAGCCTAGAGGTAGTGAGGTATGAATCATGATCCCCTCGTGGTTGAATGGTATGAAGTCCCAAAAACTTATGTGCTTATTCCCAACTTGACACTTGTCATGTTGGAAACTGCATGGGCCACACATGGGTTCCCTCACATGGTAATACATTTCTTCATAGGGACTTAGGATTAAATGCATTTTCCCCTACTTTAGACTTTAACTTTAGCAATATTGATAAAGTATTCATTTTTGGCTTAAGCCCCCTTATATTAGCCCCTTTTCTAGACTCTTAGCCCCTCCATTTTTCCATTCTAGTGGAGCTTATCCCCCCATACTCATTTACATGGTTGGTCTACAACAACGATGTGTTTTCATTAAAAAAAATGAGTGTGATTACATTTACAAAAATAGGCTCATTGGCCTTTCCGCTTATGGCTCACCAACCTATTAACCACATAGGCACTCTGGCCTCCAAGTAATCTGGCTCACCAACCTATATGTACAATTACATTATATTTACAATGGCGTTCAGCCTAAGTATTTCATTCCCCTCCACCTTATTTATGCATTGTCCTCAGTGCACTATATACATATGTCCAAACAAAACTTCACAAATCTTCAAAAAAATATGGGTATCCTGCATGCATAGAATCCTCATGTTCCTAGGTTGCACCTTCATAATCGTACTAGGTCCATTGGACCTTTACCAATCCTATTACTCAATTTTGGAGAAACTTGACTTTTCGATCCAATATGCATATTGGCTAAACTCGGAAGTCTCCTTCTTGCTCCACCTGAATCACATTCCAATCAATGACATGATTAGAATTAGGTACATACTTTTTAAGAAATGATACATGGAATACATTATGAATACACATCAATACAGGTAAGGCAAGCATGTATGCAACAATACCAATCATTTCCAGGATTTCAAATGGCCCATAATAACAAGGTGCTAGTTTTGAACAATTTCCCAACTTCATGGAACTTCTCTTGGTCTTTACTTTTAAAAACACACGGTCATCCACTTTGAACTCTCTGTGAGTCCCACTCTTATCAACATACATTTTATGTCTGTCATGGACAATCTTTAAATTCTGTTATATTATCACCATCTACTCTTCCATTTCCCTGAGTAATTCTGGTCCAACCACTGCTCTGTCTGTTGGGTTATCCCAACTCACTAGTGTGTTTCATTTTCTTCCATAAAGTCCCTCAAATGTGCTCATATTTAGAGATGTTTAATACCCATTGTTATAAGAAAAATCCACCTAACGAAAATAATCCTTCGATTTGGATGGTTTATCCATCACATATATCCTCAACATATCTTCAATCACTTGATTCACCCTCTCTGTTTTCCCATCTGACTCTGGATGATAGGTTGTGCTAAAGTTAAAATTGGTTCCAAATCCTTTGAATAATCCCTTCCAAAATTTTGATATAAATTTTGGATCTCTATCAGACACAATTGTCTTGGGTATACCATGTAGTCAAACAATTTCTCTCATATAAATATCAACAATGGTGGATGCCTTGTGAGTGAGTTTTACTGGAATAAAGTGGGCATATTTAGTAAGCTTATCCACCACCACCATGATTGAATCATGTTGCTTGGTTGTTTTGGGAAGCTTGGTGATGAAATCCATTGTTACAACTTCTCATTTCCACTCAGGAATGGGTAATGGTTGTAGCAGACCAGCTGGGTGTCTGTGCTCAACCTTGAATTTTTGACATTCCAAACACTTGGAAATAAAATCAACAACCTCTTTCTTCATACCTGGCCAATAATATTGGCTCCTAGAAACTTTAATAGTCTTTTGATAACCCGGGTTTCCAACATAAGGAACATTGTGCATTTCTTTTAATACCAGATGTTTCAATTCCTGAGAATTTGGCAAATAAATTATGTCTGTGTGCAAAAGAATTTCATACTCTTTTAACTCAAAATCCTCAACTTTCTGCTACAAAATACCTTGTTGTAATTTTGTCTTTATTTCCATGTACTGTAGATCTGATTTTGCAGTCTCTAAAATTCTATCTTTCAAATCTGATGTGTACATGCTAATGATTGTAGCATACATTTCATGCACTCTCCTGCTGAGTGCATCATCCACCTTGTTCTCTTTACCCTTGATATGCTTTATATCAAAGTCATATTCACTGAGGAATTCTAACCACCTTATTTTCCTGGCATTTATAGTTGGTTGTCCAAATAAATTTTTCATACCACTATGGTCTATCCTCAACTCGAATCCTTTCCCCATGAGGTAGTGCCTCCACATCTTCAAGGCATGCACTATGGCTACCAATTCCAAATCATGACTAGCATAGTGTCTTTCATGTTCCTTTAATTTTCTTGATTCGTATCACATGTCCATTTTGACTAAGAATTCCACCAAGTCCTTCTTTACATGCATCTATGCATACAATGAAGTCTTCATTTGGATTAACAATCCTCAATATTGGAGCACTAGTCAACACATACTTCAAGTGTTGGAAATGTTTTTCACAATCTGATTTCCACTCAAACTTCACACTCTTCTTTTGCAAACAAGTGATTGAGTGTTCAATCTTTGAGAATCCTTCAATAAATATTTTGTAGTAACCTGCAAGTCCCATGAATGATCTCACCTTAGAGACATGCCTTGGTGTTGGCCACCCTTCAATGGATTTTATCTTCTTTAGGTCCACTATTATCCTTTTCTTTGAAATAACATACCCCAAGTAATGTATCTGCCTCTTGTAGAATGAGCACTTGCTCAAATTTTCAAATAGTTGATGTTCTCTCAATACTTGTAACACCATACTCAAGTGCTTCTCATGTTCTTCTTCATATTTTGAGTAAATAAGTGTGTCATCTAAAAATACAAGTATTCTCTGAAAATACCATTCATTAAACACATGAAGACAATTGGTGCATTTGATAACCTAAATGACACCATTGTGAACTAATAATGGCCATACTTGGTTTTGAAGGAAGTATTGCTAATGTTTTCTTCCTTAATTCTTACCCAGTGATAACCTAACTTGAGATCAATCTTAGAGAATACTTTACTTACATCTTTCAGCTGATCAAAGAGATCATCTATCATTGGAAAATGATACTTTTTCTTCACAGTTACCTTGTTCAACTGCCTGAAGTCAAGGCAAAGCCTCAAGGTTCCATCCGTTTTCTTCACAAATAATACTAAGGCACCCCAAAGTGACACACTTGGGCGTATATACCCCTTCTTTAGAAGTTCCTCCAACTTAATTTGCAACTCTATCAATTCTGGTGTACTCATCCTATAGGGAGTCTTGGATACTAGGGTTGCTCTAGGCATCATATTTATGAAGAAATCAATATCTCTCTTGGGTGGCAACCCTAGTATTTCTTTAAATACATCTTCAAACTCTCTTAGGACTGCATAATCTTTGATACTTGGTACTTTTTCCTTAGGTGCCTCCTCCATATGTGTTGCAAATACTTGACATCCTTTCCTGAAGTTTTTCTTCATCTGCAAGGATGAAACTTTTATGATGGTCACTTCTCTTGGAATACCCTAAATAGTCCTTAGGTTCCCTTCTTCATCCAAGCAAGTAAAATCCTTATTATAATAGTGTAGAATAACACAATGGTGATCCAACCAATCCATACCGATTAGGAAGTCATATGAGCCCAAAGGTATGATATTTACATATTCCCTTGTGCTTAATCCATTCATGTATATCGGGCATGCCTTAACCATCTCATTAATCTTCATTTTAGCTCCTATAACTAGTTTCACCAACCAAGGTTTACCAAGATTGCTTCTTGGAAATTGAAATATTTCCACCATCTTAGGGTCTAGATAACTATGACTAGCTCCTGAATCAATTAAAATAGCAATGGGTTGGTTGTTGATATTACCTTCCACTTCAATCATATGTGATTAGAACTCAACTTGCTTGGAGCTGCGTAGATCCTAGGCTCATTTATGCTTATGTATTCCATTGTTTCGTCTTGTTGTAAATTGTGAGCAGTCCTCACTTTTTCACCTCTATGAGGACAATCTTTGTACATATGATCTCCCCCAAAACCCCAACATTGAATAGGTGGTTTTCTTGGTCTTTTCCCCATTGTCTTAGTCATATTAGGTTCCTTAGGAGTTGGTTGTTGTAGTGTCCCCAAGGCCGAGCCCCATTGTAAACCATGTTCTGAAATGAATTCTAATTATGATTTATATGCTGGTGAGCCGAGTTATTATAAGATGGAGACTTATGTGTTGTTAGGCAAGGGAGCCTAAGTGTTGAAGGCCAGGAGCCTACTGTTGTATATGTAAGCATGCAGAACAATTAATAAAACATAAACATCGCCATGTACAGACCGACCACGATGAATGAGTGAAGGGGGACTAAGAATCCATAGGTTGGGCAAGGAATTAGGGGTTGGAAGGTGGAAAAGGGGGCTAAGTGTTGAGCCTAGGGG
>ML786318.1:300601-313828 GCA_009831015.1 Picea engelmannii | reverse complement strand
CTAAATTGACTCCATTAACCCTTAGGCACTGATCTTAGACCTCCAGCGTTGAAGTGAAAGTGATCAAACAACTCTCAAAACCACACTCTCTAGTCTTGATTTATCTTTTATGCTAGTCGTTTTTGCCAAGTTGACCTAAGGAGGGAGGAGAGAGCACGAGGACTTGCTTTAGCAACACCGGAGTGAGCCTCTCTCCCCTAGGGTTTTGATTCTGAGGCCCTCTCACCACACTCTCTAGTCTTTCACCACACTCTCTAGTCTTGATTTATCTTTTATGCTAGCCGTTTTTGCCAAGTTGACCTAAGGAGGGAGGAGAGAGCACGAGGACTTGCTTTAGCAACACTGAAGTGATTCACCACACTCTCTAGTCTTGATTTATCTTTTATGCTAGCCGTTTTTTCCAAGTTGACCTAAGGAGGGAGGAGAGAGCACGAGGACTTGCTTTAGCAACACCGGAGTGAGCCTCTCTCCCCTAGGGTTTTGATTCTGAGGCCCTGCCATAGCAGCACTTCAAAACCCTTCCCTCCAGTCTTTAGTTTCCTTCAACCCTTGCGTCCTCTTCTAAATTGACTCCATTAACCCTTAGGCACTGATCTTAGACCTCCAGCGTTGAAGTGAAAGTGATCAAACAACTCTCAAAACCTTTGCTAAATTGAAACCCTAACTAACTACTAACCCTAAGAAGGTTGACGTCACCCTTGGTTACTTCATCTTGATGCAACATTTTTCATTTTATAGGCAATTGAATGGTGTTTAAAGAATTTATTGAATAAGGGATTGATTGGATACATTGATTGCTACATCATCTTGACATTTATTGGTGGAGTGACATTATTTCAGTGCTATATTAACAAACATTGACTTCGTCAATATTTATCATTCTAATTGCTTATATATTGATATCAGATAGTCTTATGAAGTACTAACCCATTGAATCATAGCTTGCATATATTGGTTTGTTGTTCCTTTGTTCTGGGCAGATGTTCTTCTCTGGGCCTACACTTCATTGCTGGCTATTTAGCTGGGACTATCTGTTTTGATGGTGGCCTGTGAAGGGGGAACTTTACTTTGACTTTTAAACTTTTGCCTCTTCAAAACTCTAGGTTACCAGGGATGTCTCCCCTGGGCCTAACCTCCCTAAAGAGAAAGAACCTCCCCATCGTGGTGACATTGGGTGGGATAGGTTCCTGTTACGCCAGTTTGGCCTTCTACTTCATAGACATTTGACCTAGCTACAAACTGTGCGATAACAGGTCCAATGAATGATAGCAACAACTCAGGAAAGTTGCGACTATAAACTGATGTCTTCAAGTCTTCTACACAATCCGTCAAAGTTTCAAGTCTACATCATGTGAGTAGAGGAGTTGAGGTCGAACATAATGAGACTTCGTTTGATTATCCATCATTAAGGTATATTGTTAACAAACATGAGACAACCTATCAATAATCAAAGTAGGTATCAAGGGACTGAGTACATTCTTACAAGTGTGAATAAAGGTGTTGAGGTCGAACACTTGAAGAATCCATCGATCAGGAGACATTGATGTATTCCCAACTGTCGATGGTGAGAGAACCTGCCATCGATGAATGCAAGCCTCTAGGTACTCATAAGACTCTAGGACTTGTTTCCAGAATAAATGAGTTGAAGTCGATGGAAGGAGACCCACTGAAAGGAGAGAATTAAGGCATCTATCATCATTCAGCACGAGGTACAAGGCAATAGATTGATGATTTGGAGGAACTCGGACAAAGATGATGTTCGTGAACCAACAAACCTATGCATCTCTCGCATGCCCCAGATGCAAGTAGTGCACGAAAGCGACCCTTTGAATAGCAACCAATAAGGAAAACTACCAACAAAGGCGAGGAAACCACCAATAAGGCTAATGGCATCCAAGACAGAGCATGAATCCCAATGTGTGAATATATTTCTTGCTGTCGAACATAAGGGAAACCCCCCAGTCAGCAACCAATGAGGAGATGTCGACTGCTAGGTTCAAGGTTACCTACCCATAATGAAAGTAGGACCAAGGTGCACAACAGGACTACAACTTCATGTGATTATGAGACACACTGAGGGTATGGCCGACATGCAAAGTGAAGAGTTATGAGAAATGGCCAGCACAGTCTTATAGACATAAATGGTCAACACAGTCTTATAGACATCCTTTGAACAAGAGCATGAGACATATGGAGGACTTCAGCAACATAGACTTGATAATGAAAATTTGTGATGTAGGAGGCACCAATCAAACTCTCCATAGAGACTGGAAGAGTAACCAATCGGAGGAGTAAACTCTAAGTAATGAGCTCAACTTCCTAAGGTCATGCTAAAGCCAAACTTTGGATGACAAATGGACTCAAAAGTTTGTGCTCTGTTCAAAGGCGACACGACTGTTGCCAACATGAAATAATATTCTTTTCTCGCTTGTCTTTTTATGTTTTTTCATAGACAAGTGAATGTTATGATACAAGAGAGGAAACAAGTGCCGTGAGTAAACAATTGGTTCCAACAATGGAACATACCTATTCTCAATGTAAGGAAGTGCATGCAGTATGTGGACACTCGAGAGAATGTTTCCTCTTAGGGTACATGGTGTCAAGCTGCAAAGGATAAAAACAAGGCTTTTCTTGGATAGAGGTGCAAATTTCTGAGGTAATAGGCTTATAGCGAGAAAGCATGAATTGACAATAGGCTCAATACTGCAAGTAGGATGATGGAATCAAATTACAACTTAACTCCAAAGAATGGCCTTTTTCGTAAATTTAGTCCCCTAGGCACGAAAAAGTATAAAACAATACCCAAGAGAACTCTTCTAGCCACTAGTGACTAGAGTATTCCTTTTTTGAAATTAGTCTACTTGGTTTGAAAAAGGGTTAAACTTACACCAAATAGACAACCTTTCAAATCCAATTAACGAGTGTAAAAGAGACAAGTCACTCGACAATATTTTCGCTTTTTAATAGAGTCAGAAAAGAGCTTAACTAAGACTCGGTGGAAGTCCCATAGGTATAGGTTAGAATGCTTATGAGTAAGAATATGAGGTTCAAACGCAAAGTCATATTGTAACTATAAGGGACTCCCGGTCTAACGGAAAAAACTTTGCATGTGCACCAAATGACACAAAGGTTCTAACTAGGGTACCCATGTTTGGTAAGTCTCTACCATTCACTAACGACACTTCTAGTAGCAAAAAGAAGGTTTTGTGTCGCTAATAAATGGGTTCGTACCTAAGGCATATGAATAAAATTCATAGGATAAATAAAAAATGCAAAATGGACGGACGACATATCCTATATGTTGGTCAAAGAAAATACTTTCCAAAGTCACGAACGGGCTACATGATGCTAGAAACCACAAGAATCCCTGGATAAAACCACCAAAACCAACTCCATCCACTGCACTATTAGTCCACTAGGTCGAAAAATTAGCAAAAACTATATAAAGTGGGTAAATGTTTTCTACAAATAGTAAAAAATAACCAAATTTACTATAACATTTGATTTTTTACCTACATAGTGCATTTTGGACCAATTTTCCCATGATCTTCAAGTTCCGATTGCGGGAGCTACGAGAGACGAAATTGAGAACTATTTGGACCAAGTAAGTACTCTTTCCCTCTTCATTTCTAGAGGATTACAATTTTAAATTAGGTCTCATTATTTGAGTTTTTTAAGGCGCAAATTAGGAATTAGGGTGTATGCAGGTTGTAGTTCATCGAGTCACATATACACGACCCTATACACGACTGTTAGCAAAACATACCGTGTATATGCATCCCTATATGCGACTGTTGTTGTTTTTTCAATAGGCTAGGGTCAAGCATGAAGTTCATTACAATTTTAGCATTTTACTTGAACCATAGATAATTGCATTTTCACCATTAACAATTTGCAGCAACCAAGATCACAAGAAGAAATTCCATGCACAAGTACACAAGAAGTATCTTGGGAAACCCTTCTCAACAAGGGAAGAAAAACCAACCAATATTTTGCTATATATTCTTCAAGATAAATACCTCCCACACCGTAAAATTAGCACACAAGAGGGTGCTCACAAACCCTAGAATACTAGCGCCCAAGAGAGGTGTGCACTTCAGCTCAAGAACAAGTATTTGCTGAAATTTCCAAACTCACACTTCTGTTGTGTTTCCTCAATGGAGAATTTACCTTTATTTATATTAGATGGAGTATATCAAAAGTAGTGTCTATAGGCATAACAGGGTCGACCTCAATAACTCACAATATAATTAATAATTACCATATTAATTATCTTTCACTTTATGGTGGGGCCGACCTGTACCCTTTACATCACAAATAGGGTTACAGGTAAGTCTGAATCTTGAACAATAAAGCAAGGGATCTCATACATCCACTAGCACTTAGCCACTAGGGGCACATCCATTTGTGCTCAGCCACAAGGATGTCCACATCTCTATCTCACTGCGTCTCATAGGAGAATCACACTCACTAGTGCTCAACCACTAGGATCACATTCACCTGTGCTCAGCCACAGACACGTCCAACTCAGTAGATCTCTTTCTCACTATGTCTCACAGGAGAATCATCTAGAGTATCACATCATCTCAACTCTCTACGCAAAGGAGACCAGTACATTGTTTCATCTTCGTCTTAGAGAGAATGACACACCCAACTCATGGGCTTCATCACCCCACATAGGGGCACACAACATTCCATCTCTGTCTCAAAGAGGAAGCACACACCCAACTCATGGGATTCCTCACCCCACAAAGGGGCACAACGTTCCATCTCCGTCTCAGAGAGGAACCACACACCCATCTCATGGGCACACTGAACTCATGGGCTCTCTCTTAGGTCGACTCACTCAATCTGTGTCCTGGAGGACGTCTCATGCAGCTGTAATCATCAACACTCCCTCTCAGCTAGGGAGGAATTCTCCACTAGGCCAAGTCTCTCACGGAAGTACTTGAACTTCATCTTGGCTGTAGTCATCAACAGTCCCTCTCAGCTAGGGAGGTATTCTCCACCAGGCCAAGTCTCTTACGAAAGTACTCGAACTTCGTCTTGGCAAGTGGTTTGGTGAAGATATCTGCAATATATTCATGTGTAGGAAGGTATTTCATGTGTATTGCTTTCCTCCGCACCATGTCTCTGATATAATGATATTTTATCTCAATGTGTTTCGATCTGTCATGAAACATAGGTTTCTTAGAGATCTTCACATAGCTCTAGTTATCACATTGAATAATAATAGGATCCATATCGTGATCAAATAAATCTGGCAGAAGTTTGTGAATCCACACTACTTCGCAGACTGCCACACTCAGTGCTATATACTCTGCTTATGTGGTACTCAAGGCCACAAAGATTTGTTTCCTGTTGCACTAGGAAACCATGGAAAACCCTAAGGTAAAAAAAATAATCGGGTATCTCTTTCGATCCACTGTACTCTCTGCCCAATCTGTATCGACATATCCCTACAAGCTCAAGTCTACACTATATTCAAATCTTAGGACATATCCAACTGTGCTTCATAGGTGTCTCAATACATGTTTTGTTGTTGTCCAGTGAATCTGTCTCGATTGACTCATGGGTTGGCTTAAGTACATTTACTGCATTGCATATATCGGGTCTAGTGTTGACCAGATACATCAGTGATCCAATCAGTTGTGGATCAATCTCATCTAAATCATCATCACTCATTTTATTCCAATCCATCACCATCGGTGTAGGCATGGATTTGCATTATGTCATACTGAAATTCTTTAATATCCCCACTGTATATTTTCCTTGACTCAGGAAAATATCATCGGTCCTTTGCCATACATCTTGTCCCAAGAAGTAGTGCATCATACCCAGATCCTTCATCTCGAAATCAGAAGTCAAATCTTGCTTATATCCAACAACAAGGCTTCCTGAATAAGTCATCAAAATCACTTTTCTCGTCACCAACAATGTAATAATATAGGTTTGAATCAACACTCTTGTTGAAACCCAAACTCATCAAGTATCCATCCATATGAAATGGTTTCCAAATCATGGATGATAGTACTAATGGAAGTGTATCAGGCTTATTGGATGATGGATCAAGTGTCTCATCATAGACAACTCCCTCTGTTTGTGGGAATATTTTGGCCACAAATATCACTTCATATTTCTTGATACTTTTATTAGCTACAAGTCCCTCTGCCCCTTGCAGAGTTTGTCAAACCTAGACATGCCTTTTATGTCCTACTACAACATCTTGGGGATATCAGTTGGATCAACTGGAATGATAATTTTCTCCCTCTGAACTGCTGAAGGGAAGAAGGTAATGTCTCTTCCTTCTTCTCAATTTGTTTGACTCCCTCTGAGTCAAGTAACTCCCTCTGAAGTCTGAAGAGTAGATATCTTATTTTTCTTGTTTGCTAGATATTTTATGTCTTCTCAGGTGCTCTATTGACTCTTCAGTATTTTATAAATTCTAGCATAATAATCAATCAATAAAGGTTGGACTCCCATACCAGGGATAATGGTCCAAGTCATAAGGGCTCCCACACCAGAGAAGATACCCTTCACTATCAAGAATGCAATCAACTATAGTTTTAATGATTAAATCAAACAATTCACCTGGGTCTGCAGTCATGCTCAATATTGTATTTGGTTTAAAGGAATTAATACACATCTCTCTTATATTCATCCTTTTGAGGTGGATCTGGATCAATGTCAACGGTGGAAGCATATTGTCTTCCTTTCTTCCTGGTCGGACAATTTCTTGCACAGTGTCCATATTTGTCACATCCGAAGCACTGGATCTATGTTATATCTCTTCTCTAATCATAACCTGGAGTTAATGGAGTTTTCTCATGTCTGAACGTTTGTCTCAAGTTTCTTTTGAATCTTCCTCCTTTCTTTATATGAAGTGCAAGAGAATGGTTGTCATCAGGGGAGTCTTCCACTCCTCTATTTATAAGTCTAAGTTATTCTTGGGTACAATTTGTCCACAGACGATCAAAAGTGGGTAGTTTTTCCCTTCCACTGATACTTTGAAGAAATGGTTCCCAGTGTTTTGGAATATTGTTGAGAGTGGAAAAAAAAATTTCTCTGTCAGATATGACTTCTCCAATGGCACCTAGCTCATCTCTGATCTCTTACATCTTCATAAAGAAGGTAGCAACTGTATCACCTTTTGTCATCTTGATACTTTGAAGATGACCCTTTAAGGTAAGGTCTCTGTGGGTGTTGTCACTCTCAAACATATTCTTCAATGCTTCATACATTTCATAAGTTGTCTTCGGGTTGGCAATACGAAGTAGGAGATGATCTCTTACTGAGTAGATGATTACTTCCCTTGCCTTGACGTCTTATTCCTTTCTTATTTCCTTCTCTTCATCGGTAGTTGTCTTTGGTAAATTCTTTTGTATCACACTCAAAAGGTCATCTTCTTCAAGAGTGATATGAAGTCTTGACTTCCAGGAGCTGAAGTTGCTTGATCCATCAAGCCTATCTTCCACCAAGGTTCTGTTCTTCATATTTTCATATTTCTTCACAAACTCTTGCCAACTGGACTTAGAAAACCTAATGGCTAGGTTATACTAGCAACCTTAGGTTTTGTTGGGCTTATGAATACCAACAATAAGCCTTAATAATTTCACAGGAGTACTGGTGAGCTGAAATGCTCCTTCAATGAGCTACAGGAACCTAAAACCAAAATTCCGCAAAAAATTGTGAAACCCTAGAAACCCTAGGGTCAAGAATTCAAAATGCTCAGAATTTCACTCAGAGATTTTTTGGAGGTGTTTTGGATAAGGTCGTACCCTTTTATGTCAAAATTAGCCTCAACATCCAAGTATTAGAGGCTGAAACACCTCAAAGAAGGAGGGTCGTACAAAATTGCATAAAAAGGAGGGATGACTAGCTTTAAATGCTTGTGTAGGGGTTCTTCAAGACCTATGCTCTGATACCATGTTGATTTTTCAATAGGATAGGCTCAAGCATTAAGTTCATTCCAATTTTAGCATTTTACTTGAACCATAGATAATTGTAGTTTCACCATTAACAATTTGCAGCAACCAAGATCACAAGAACAAATTCCATGCACAAGTACACAAGAAGTATCCTATGAAACCTTTCTCAACAAGGGAAGAAAACCCAACCAATCCTTTGTTATATATTCTTCAAGAGAAAGACCTCCCATACCATAAAATTAACAGACAAGGCGATGCTCACAAACCCTAGAAGACTAGCACCCAAGAGAGGTGCACACTTCAGCTCAAGAACAAGTATTTGCTGAAATTTCCAAACTCACACTTGTGTTGTGTTTCCTCAATGGGGAATTTACCTTTATTTATATTAGACCGAGTATATCAAAAGTAGTGTCTATTGGCACAACATGGCCGACCTCAATAAATCACAATATAATTAATAATTACCATATTAATTATCTTTTACATTAATTATCTTTCACTTTATGGTGGAGCCAACCTGTACTCTTTACATCACAAATAGGGTTGCAGGTAAGTATGACTCTTGAACAATATAGCAAGGGATCCCATACACCCTCTAGTTCTCAACCACTAGGGGCACATCCATCTGTGCTCAGCTACAGGGATGTCCACATCTCTATCTCACTGCATTTCATAGGAGAATCACACTCACTAGTGCTCAACCACTAGGATCACGTTCACCTGTGCTCAGCCACATGCGCGTCCAACTTAATAGATCTCTTTCTCACTTCATCTCACAGGAGAGTCATCTGGAGTATCACATCATCTCAACTCTATGCACAGAGGATACCAATACATTGTTTCATCTCCATCTTAGAGAGAATGACACACCCAACTCATGGTCTTCCTCACCCCACACAAGGGCACACAACATTCCATCTCCATCTCAGAGAGGAACCACACACCCAACTCATGGGATTCCTCACCCCACAAAGGACCACAACATTCCATCTTTGTCTCATAGAGGAACCACACACCCATCTCATGGGCACACCCAACTCATGGGCTCTCTCTCAGGTCAACTCACTTAATCTGTGTCCTGGAGGATGTCTCACACAGCTGTAATCATCAACAACTGTGAACTTTGCAGCTCGTGTACAAGTCCACAACTTGGTTTTTTAGAAGGAATTTGACTCAAAAAATGGATTTTTATTGCAGGATGGTACTTGAATGGAGATAAAGAGAGCATGAGGAAGTGATGTTGCAGTGGAAAGAGATCCAGGGGCCCAATTAGCATTAAAAAGATGCAGGCTTTACAAGTTTTGGGCTCTCAAAGGAATGAGGGCTCAAGTGAGACTCTCCAAATGCTGGTGAACTTCTGGGATCCAGATACAGAGGCCTTCAACCTCGATGGGAAACCATTGAGAATTGAAGTCGATGATATCTATTTCCTGACAGGATTGTCACATCAGGGTGAGGTAGTGAACCTCAAAGCCCAGGAAGTTGGGAGTGGCATGAACATAGAGGATTACATAGCCACTCACTGTGTTGTAGGCACAAGAAAGGTAGGGAGGCACAGGAAAGGTAGGGAGCCAACTCCCCATTAGGGAGATCAACAACTCGAGTTTGAAGATCGTCGTTCTTGTACTCACATGGATCATGGGGTCGACCTCGATGCACCAGGCATCAAGGTCACTAATGTTCTACTCAGTGGAGTGCTTACGACCCATAGTTTATGATTGGTGCACCTCACTACTTGCTCACATGAAGAGCTAGTTGAAAAACTACAAACAAGGTAGGAAGAGGAACTCCGGGTTCACATCTATCTTGTGTAGTTTTTTCTTCGAGCGGGTTCCAGGATTGAGCCCTAAAGTTGAGATCATTCCGCATAGACTGCTTGATCCATACATGTCATGGTGGACCGAGGTGATGAGGCGGTTGGGAAGTGGTAAGGTACCGACCCCATACAACGATGAGTTTTTCTTCTGGTGGTGCTGACAGGTGATAGCCTTGGATGAATACCCTTATGCAGGGATCAACTTCAGAGGAGATCTAGACATGCCATTGCCACCAGGTTCCTCCTACGAAGATATAGGTATGAAAAAGTTATATATATATATATATATATATATATATATATATTTGTATTTTTTAAAACAGTTAAAAACACAAATATTTTTGGATGATGTCAAGTATTTAACAAAAATGCTTTGTTTCCCAGATGTGGATCTGTGACAACCGGATGGATTGCCACGACACTAGTGGAGGCACTGGGGGGATGAGACAATGGGAGGAGACTTGAAGAGAGTGCTTCAAAATGTGCAGGGAAACCTGTCTCGTTTGACATACAAAATACCCATGGTTTAGGTAGAGGATCTACTAGAGGCGATGTAGCGACAGGTGGTGGGTGTGCCCCATGCATGGGTGCGACTCTTCCGACGTCTCACAAACACCATAGTGTGTTATCATGACACACATCCAGTTCCACGTGTGTAGATTTCATGGTCATTGTATCAAATGGCTGTATATGTATTTTGAGGGCGTAAGCCCCATTTTGTACTATGACACCATATTTTTGGAGAGATGATATATATATATATATATATATATATATATATATATATATATATATATATAAAGCTTTGGTCTTCGGCTTTACTTATGTTACATTGTGTATATTGTTAAATGTGTTTTCTTTACTTTAGTTATGTGACAAATGCCAATCTAAAACATAATTTTCATATGCATCGGATACATAATTAGAAATTCTTGGTATGTGATGATAAGTAATAAAATTAAAATGTCGTTCCAAAAGTCGTACTCGTAGGAATCGTCGGAGTAGAGTAGGATCTCGCACATGATAATTGTCATTCAACTGACATACTACTAACTAGGAGTCTAAGAGAACCTCTAAAGATGGAACACCATGTGAAATGGTGTCGTGTAAGAGCTCTATAACGACGCTATAATTGGCCACATTATTCGTTGATGGCCCTAGACAAATGCCACTTGAAGATACCAGTTGACCCTCAAGTGAGTAAACGACCCAAGCGGTGGAAGCCAAGTTCCGTGTATGACAATTGGCATCGTCCATGAATCCTAAGTAAACTGAAGACTCTGTTGACATCTACAAACCAAGGGAAAACTCGATAAGCAAGCTGATGACATAAAGGAAAATATATATATATATACACTAAGATACACTAGTATACAAAGAGTTACGCCCAAGATTAGGTCTCAAGCGTAATATCTCTTCAAGTAGAGCCCATTTATGGGCTCAACCAAGATATGGCCTTCATAATCTTCCAATTCATAGGCTCCTTTTTCTAAGACACGTTGCACGATATAACGATCATGCCACATGGGATTGAACTTGCCTGCCGCCAGTGGTTCTTTGTCTTGGTCATACAAGAGGACCAAGTCATCCTTAGCGTACTGTCGAGGATAGATAGACTTATCATACTAGACCTTGTCACATCATTTATTCGCTTCGATATCCATAGAGGTATCTCGATGCTGCTCATCTAGGATCTCTAGGTGTACGAGGCGCTCTTCAAGATCAGAAGTGTCAGGTAGGAGCTTAACTACTAGTCTAAGAGAAGGGATCTCACATTCAATAGGAAGGATCGAATCCACACCGTGTACTAACTGAAAAGGAGAAAAAAGGGTGGAAGTCTTAACCGAGGTTCGATATTCCCAAAGTGTTGGGTACAACATTAGATGCCAGTCTGATTTGCTCTAGCTGACATTTTTCTGCAAAATGGTCTTGAGAGTCTTGTTCACAGCCTCAACTTGTCCACTTGCCTGGGGATAGTAAGGGGAAGAATGACCATGTTTAAAAGCCAGTTTTGATGCTATCTCTTTCATCATTTCATTCTGAAAGTGGCTTCCATGATCAGTGAGAATCTCCCTCGGGATTTCAAACCGAGTTTAAATTTGATTGAACACGAAAAATGTTGTATTATTACCATCATGTTTGATCACAGGCATGGCCTCTGCCCATTTAGTAAAGTAGTCTATGACCACGATAATATGTTGATGCCCCTAGCCGAAGTTGGATTGCAGTCCACAAAATCCACCCCCCACTTGGTGAAGGGACCGACAGTGATGATCGAGTGAAGAGGGGCTGGATGCGAGCACATTTTCCAAGTGAACTCCTGGAAAGGGTGACACTTGTTGACCGCTTTGAAACAATCTTTAAAAATAGATGGCCAAACATAATCGACTTGCAATATATTTTGGGTTGTTGCAAGCCCAAATAGATGACCACCAAAATCCCCACTGTGATAGTCATTAAGAACTTACTCAGCCTCTTTGCGAGTCAAGAAATGACACAATATATTATCTACGCCTCGACGATACAAATTATCACCTACGATAAGGTAGTTTTTAGCTTGATACCGTATACACCATCGATCGTATCTCGATAGATGCTGAGAGAACTTCAAGGTTTAAAGATATATCAAAATGTTTCCATACCAGGGGTCCGAAGATGAGATAAGGAAAATGTGTTCATCCACAAATGAATCGACATGAATTACATCCTCATATAATCGAGGGAAGTCTAATATTAACTCGGAAAATGCTAGCGATTTCTTGGATTTCGCTGAAGAAAAATCGAGGTCAAAATCTTGCAAAATGACAATCCATTTATTGTATTTTCCCCTTATGATGCGCCTAGTAAGGACGTATTGAAATGGTGTTAAGGTCCTAACCCGCACATAGGTAGATCAATGTATTCGGATGTAATAAAGGTCAATATTAATAAGACCTTTCAATAAAATAGAATAAGGCGGATGTAAGAAGACCTAGTAGAAGCTTCCGCTTCTAGAAGGATCTTCCTCTAGATGCTTCTTTTTAGTATAAATAGGAGTCGAGGGTATGAGAACCCTAGCTTGGATATTATTGTAACAGAGCACTGCTCGACTGGAGGTTGCCCCCTCGAAGAGGCCTGTGAACATTGCTATCTGATTCAAAGTGCTATTTCTCTTGCTATTTCGTATATCGTTTCTGTGTATTGTGAAGATTATGTTGGATATTTTACTGTTATTCTGTTATTTCTAGCATTTCATTTCTGTTCTGCATATTTTATATATCTGGTATCTCTCAAGTGGTATCAGAGCACTTTCCTTGGCAGAAATTGTGGGTATTTTTTTTTCCAGGGTAGAGACGTATTACGGCATCTTTAAGCCACAGAGATCTGTCGTTACACGCATAAACCCGCGGTTGAGGGATTCATACACGCAGGAAATACAAGTGGTTCTTAAGCGCACGTCTGTTGGCCACCCTTGTAACCCCTGTTGGTACCCCTTCGAGTGGT
>ML786318.1:259945-296131 GCA_009831015.1 Picea engelmannii | reverse complement strand
CTTCGTACCCTTAAAGAGAACTTGGTCATGGCCCAGAATAGAATGAAGCAGCAAGCAGATCAAGGTCGCTCGAAACGTCAATTTGTAGAAGGGGATCAGGTGTTTCTGCGGCTGCAACCATATAAGCAAACTTCCCTCAAGGCCGAGCATTGTCAGAAGCTAGCACCCAAATTTTATGGCCCTTACACAGTTCTAAAGCGTGTGGGGCAAGTCGCATATGAGTTAGCTCTGCCCAGTCAATCGAAGCTACATCCTGTTTTTCATGTTTCCTGCTTGAAGAAGGTGATTGGAACCAGGTGCCAACTTCAAACCAACCTTCTAGAGTTAGCTGAAGAAGGATCCATTTGGCTACAACTAGAAGCAGTTTTGGACCAGAGGGAGCATCGCCTGCGTCAGAGAACCATCAAGGAAGTGCTAGTACAGTGGAAAGATATGACTCCAGCAGATGCCACTTGGGAACCAGCTGCCATTCTGCAGCAGTTTCCACATCTCAAGCCTTGAGGACAAGGCTGTTTTTAAGGGGGCGGACATGTTAAATTCCTAACCCGCACATAGGTAGATCAATGTATTCAGATGTAATAAAGGTCAATATTAATAATACCGTTCAATAAAATAGAATAAGGCGGATGTAAGAAGACCTAATAGAAGCTTTCGCTTCTAGAAGGATCTTCCTCTAGATGCTTCTTTTTAGTATAAATAGGAGTCGAGGGTATGAGAACCCTAGCTTGGATATTATTGTAACAGAGCGCTGCTCGATTGGAGTTTTCCCCCTCGAAGAGGCCTGTGAACATTGCTATCTGATTCAAAGTGCTATTTCTGTTGCTATTTCGTATATCGTTTCTGTGTATTGTAAAGATTATGCTGGATATTTTACTGTTATTCTGTTATTTCTAGCATTTCATTTATGTTCTGCATATTTTATATATCTGGTATCTTTCAAATGGATTGACATCAACAACTACGGTAGTTTTGTAAAGCAATATATAGTGCCGTAATCTTTGAAGTGTGTGTACAACAGCCAAAGCAAGCTTCTCAACGTGAGAGTACCTAAGTTCAGGGCCAATTAAGTTTCGACTAAGGTATTAGACAACATGCTCATGGAGCTCATCATCCTCCTAAACTAAAACCATACCAATCGTCCCTTCAAACGCGATGATATAAAGCAAGTAATCTATGTTGTAGTCTGGAGGCTTCAATAGAGGCGTTGATACCAAGGATTTCTTAAGAGCATCAAAGGATTCCTAGGCTCGCTCATCCCATATAAATGGATTGTCCTTCTTCAAGAGATGCATGAAACCCTTAGTAATATTGGCATAGTTTACTATAAACCTACGCAAGAAGTTATCTTCCCCTGTAAACCTTGAAGTTAACGAATGTTGTGCAGTGGAGGAAATCGAAGTATTTCCTCAACAGTAAAAGGATCCACCATGATCCTAGTCTCAGAAACTAAGAATCCTAAAAGACGACATGAACTAACGCAAAAGATGCACTTATGAGGGTTTAAACGGATGTGATAATAGCGACATCTATTGAAAACTAGTCGAAGGTGGGTAGAGTGATCCACTCTCTTGTGAGAGTGAGTAGTGAGATCATCAAGGTAAGCTTTGACTATATGCTTGAGATCGTGAAAATCGAAGGTCATGGTTCGTTGGAAGGTTGCTCCGACGTTTTTAAGGCCGAAAGGCATTTTCCAGTATGGGAAAGTACCCCAAGGAAAAATAAATGTCGTCTTATGTTGATTCTGAGGTTTGATCTGAATTTGGTTGTATCCTGAAAATCCATGCATAAAAGAGAAAAACCTCGCTTCCCGCACACGCATCGATAATTTGATCAATGAAAGGTGTAAGGAACTTATCTTTAGGATAGGCCTTATTCAGGTCTCAAAAATCCATACACACATGGATGGTTCCTTGATTATTATTCACGGGAACGGGATTGGATACCCATTCAGTCAAGGGAACTATGTAGATAAAACCAACATTAAGCAGTTTCTCCACCTTTGCCTTAATAGCAGGAGCCTTCCTAGGATTAACAGATCTAAGTCATTTTCGAACAAGTTTAGTATTCGAGTAGGTTTTTATCTCATGTTCGACAATAAGAGGGTCGATTCTTGGAATCTCTTCATATGAACAAGCAAATACATCATGTAATTCTTTGAAGAGATTGGTGTAAATCTGAATTTCTTCAGGAGAAAAATCTGCACTGATATACACATTTTCAACTTTACCCAGAATGCAAGAGATGTCGATCGTGACAGTGGGAGAAATACTCACAGCGTTTCCTCTGGTATAAATGCCTTGCGTATCAAGTGGAACTATGGTGTGACCGACTATCTCACTCAAGGTAGATCTAAAATCATTTTATTCAATTCTAACAAGCTTTGGGAGGAAGTAAGAGCGATGATGCATGTCATCCCATGGCCTGTCAGGACCATTCATGGCCTCTACGATGGATTCATCCGAAGGTAAAGTATCATCGAGGAAATCATGTGAGAAAGACTATGAAGTAGCCCATATGAGTTTAAGAACATGATCCTCCTCATCTATTTGTGAGGTGACAAGATCTGGGTTAGTAGTAGAGTCAAGAACGACCTGATATGTTATCTCTGTCGCTGACAATGGCATTGCCATCCCAGTGTGTGACCAACCTTCACAAGACATGGTCGAGGAAGGTAGGGTCAAAGGATAGTTAAAATACGAAGTACATAAAGGAATGGACCTCATCGACGAAGGAGACCTACTGGACATGGCATAAATGTGGTGAACTGGTGCCACGAAATCAAAGGTACCCGTAAGGGAAGAATACATTCTGACACCAATATCCTGAGTTGTCGGCTAAAAATTATTGATCACTGGGATCGATGGTCCAACTAATGCATTGGGACTAGCATGCGCAAAGGACAACTGATCAATCGTCATGATTTTCCCTTCATGAGGAAAACATAAAGTATGGAAAACAGAAAATACAACTGTAGTCATAGCATAAATCCAGTTACACCCTAGCAATAAGTTATAGTTAAGGGGCACATCAACCACGTCAACATCCACCTCCACTGTCTTTCCACCTAACTGGACCAGAAATGTAGGAAGAATACCGTGGGGATGGAAATAACGACCATCAAATGCGGTCAACATAGTCAGAGATTGAGAGAGGTTTGGAGAGCCAATGGATTTCCAACAGGTTGGGGACATCACACATGTTGCAGCGCCTTCATTAATAACAACATGTTTGATGGTATACTTTGATTAATCCACATGGATTTGGAATACCATGTGATAAGTCAAGTGAGGCTGAACATATGTAACATCAAACTTGATAACCTTAGATCCACACTGGTCTAGAGCTCCTAATGCAGATAATAAGGCATTCCTCTGTGAAGGACACATCCCGAGTACCTCCAAAGCTAACATCACATAAGGGGTTTGACCCAGACCCTCGACAATAGAGTGGTTTTGGGCCGCTCTAGCATTAGGGTTGTGGGTAGAGCATTTTAGTACTCCTTTCGGAATACAAGGCAGAGGATCTGGATTTTCGATATGTAAAGGCGCTTCCGGAGGAGGGGGAGACTCGAGACCTAGAACATCCTATGAAGAACTGTAATCGTGAGACCAATTGGCTACATTAATCTGAGACTTAAAAAATATTTACGCATAGGCAGTCGCCTTCATGCATCGGTGGGTTTTGATTCCCATTTGATGCATTATCGACATTAGAGGAGCTCGAGGCCATGTGTTGATTATGTGGAAAAGTATTAGTCAATGCAGTGGGTGGTTGAGATAAAATCCTTGCAGCTTCCTTGAGTTTGGGGAACAAGTGGGTAAGGTGATCATCAATACAAATATTGCAAGGAAACTTCACCTTCTGCTTCTCTTTCTTTCCCCCACTAGAATTAACACTTAATCTATCATTATTAGCATTGTCCTTGGTTTTATTATCATTATTATTCCTCCCACCCTTACGGTTATTAACCCGTACTTTCCTTCTATTCCCTCTTGTTTGTTGGTTACCATTTGGGTTGGTCGACGACTGTACCAAATGCACATCCACTGACTGAGTGGGAGTAGAGGATGTAGACGAAACTGGTCCTGTTGTAGACTAGCTTAGAGACAACTCTTTCAACTAGTTCATCACCAAGTCTGCACCCTTAGTATTTGCAGAGCCAATAATTCCATCGACAGGAGGCCCGAGATTTTTTCTCGGGTCATAATTTGACCTCAGTGCATCAGGAAGAATTTCGTATAACATCCCAGACTGAGCATATATAAGATCTAACTATTGGGATTTGAAAATTTATTCATCTTCAGATGTAACTCTAGATGTAGAAACATCCTTCGAAATGTAAGGCAATAAATACTTAATAAACCATTCCAACGGGGACTTTGGAGGAATGTAGGCCTTGATCAACCTCTTCCGTCAACGCCACTCTTGGATATGGTCTGAGATGTGGGTGGATTTATCCTGACAGAGGGATGACAAGAGTTCTATGTTGGCATCATAACGAACCAACAACTGGAAGTGGTTGAGGAAGACCAAAACCATCTGGTTAAAGTTATTGTATGTCCCCCTTGGTAACTCAATGTACCATTTCACAACAACCCCCATGAGGGTGCATTGAAACAGTCTCAAGCGAATAGAATTGTCGTTGAGAGAATTTGAAGAGCACCAAAGATTAAAAGTAGTGATGTGATCACCATGATATTCACCATTATTGCCTTTGAATTTCAGAATATCCGAAGGAATATTGGTGGGGACAGGGGTTCATGATGGATCATGATGCACCGAGTCATTCATTAATATTGATAAGTCTGGAAAATTAAGCGTGGACAGAAAAGGGAGTTGGGGTTGCGACATTTGAGCCCATGCTCCTGGGAAAGGTTGTTGTTGGGGAATGATAGCCCATCCAGGGTTTTGGTATGCACCATGGCCTTGTCCGGGATTATTAAAACCCCCTCCAAACTGATTCATAAGGGGTTGGTTGGGCACCATTCCAGTAGGAATGTTATAATGAGGATTATAAATGTTTCCCCCAACTGGAGTAGCTCCAGGTTGGGGGATTCCAAAAGTATGAAACTGACTTCCCCCATGTGGAAATATGGAGGATAGAGGTGGATTCATCATGCCAAACGTGTTGGTCAGAATTAGTGTGGAGGAGGTAGGTGTAAAGGATGGAACATAGGTAGCAACTTGTACACCCGGTTGATTACTCCATCTAGGAGAATTAAGACTAGGATTAGACCCAGGGTAAAAAGGAGGTTGGATTCCAACCGTCTGATTCATTTTTGGAATGTGAGCTCCACCAAATGAGAGTGGAATATGCGGAGGAGCCATGCCCCCAAGTCCAATACTAGGATTTGTATTCGTCGATGGAATGGATGACAAAAATTGTGATGTTAGATTCATAATACCATAAGAGAAAGGGCTAGAGGTCATAGGGATACACTGGGTATTGTACCTAGGTGTACCAAAAATAGACCCAAAAGGGTTCGTCACTATCGGTTGAGTAGCAACCATAGGATGGATAACAGTGATGACTAGAACCTCCAACACTACAACCATAGTGGTTGAAGGCGTCGAACGAGACCCATTAACTACCATAGGTATGGGAGTCAAAGGACTCCTAGTAACTTTCTAACCCGACTCAGTACTCATACTTGTATGATCACAGGTCTGGTAGGTGGAGGTGTGTGTACCATGTTTGATAAATTTATGCCTTTTATAGGGAAAAGACTCAAGATGCGGTGGTAAATTCAACAAAAAATGAGACCTATGAGGAAGCGGGTCTGGCTCCACAATGACTCAAGACTTGAGACAAAAAAACAAATCCTAAGGCCAACTAACCAACGAAGAGCACACCAAAATAAACAAAAGGAAAAATACACATAAACAATACAAAACGGCTGAAAATGGGCCTCCCTTACTATAGTAGGTATGCCTCGCCCAAGAGGGGCCTGATACTCCCTTCAAAATATTGGAGGTATTAGAATCTGTTATAAGGGCCCTCGTGGGATTAACAATGCAGTCGGTTAGATCCCCCTGGAGAGGTAATCCTGCATAAAGGTTGTGTTTTGCCTGACCCTTATCTGAATCAGGGTACCCATAGAATAACCCCTACAAGTAACCTATGTGGATACCTATGTCAAGCAACTAAATCCACCACAATATAACCAATGCGTAGGCGAACAATCATAAGTCAGGTCCACCATATGGGCAGGGTAACAAATCCCGAAATATTGAAAGCATCACCTCTCACAGATGTAAAGGTACTAGCAAGACCCCAATATACAAATAGATCCCTAGAAATATCTATGATGCTAAGAAGGTATTAGAGGGATATCTCTGCAACCAACTTTGCGTGACCTCGTGCTTAACTCCAGTGTGAGTGGAGCATCCTAATGTCACCAATTATACAATGGATTTCACCAGTCCCTTAGTCAGACACATATGTTGAGTTTAATAGACTTGGAGAAGTTTACTCACAAAATCCTATTCCAAGCCACTAAATCCTATGCTTCTTTGTGTACTTTGAAAAATAAAATAGTTTCTAATCAATTTTAAATTTATCAGCGTTACTTTTAATGGATTTTTTTACTCAAAAGATGTGGTCGTGAAGCTGATGATGTTGTGTCTCAGCATATAAAAGAAATGAATATGAATATAATGCAAAGTCCTAACTTCAATCCTTAAAAAAAATGATAAGCTTTTCAAAAATGGAATTTTCAATTCAACTTTGAAATTTTGATAAGATGCAATATTTCCATGTATACCAAGATCAAATATTAAACAACCCAAATATCAAATGGCAAAATGAAAAATGTATATTTTTGTATTTTCAATATAATGAAATGAAAATGCAAGGATTGCATAACAACTTGATATATAAACCCTATTGTAAGAAAAAAGAGACAAACCAAGAAAGATAGCAAGAAACAAACACTTAGCCCAAGATGTAAGGAAAACCAATGAAAAAAATGATGAGAAAGAAGAACCGCCCGAAAATTCAACCAAAGAAAGGTTTCCTAACACTCTGCAGGCACTCAATAGTTATGATAGAGATCCAAGAAGACTCAACAACTATCAAAACTCACCCAACAAACACCAAACTCAACAATCAAGAAAAAAATATTGATGTACGCCACTGTTTAAGAAAAAATGACATATGTATGCGCCCTATAGAATGACAGCTCGCGTATGTACGCGTCTGTCATAGGAAAAACCACGTATATGTATTAAAACACTGTCAAGTTAAGGATACGACCAATAAACTCATATTGAAAATGAAAATAGGCTTTCAAGCAATCATCCGACAAGGAAACTCAAGCTAACTGAGAGCAATCAAAGGAGAAAAACACTCCAAACCCAAAAATAAAAGATTCAATCCCTAGTATGGTCGCCAATTCTGTTACGAGGAAAATCACTCTATGGCAAGGGGTAAACCACAACATATGGAAATGATTACAAAAATCAACTCTAATCCCAAGTATGATATATAAATGTAAATGCTACCAAGACAATATAAAGAGCCTACCTCGTCCGGACGTTCGATGAAGACCACCGTTGAGCACATGACCCAAATCTCTACACCTGCAACTTGTCCTCAACAACCAAGATACACAATCATATGGTGATAATATATAAAGTTAACACATACAATAGCATAATCCATTAATATTCATAACAAATACACCCATGGAATAATAATTCAAATATTTGCAAGACATCAATTGGACGAGAAAAGAGTATTTCTTTTAGAATATGAACAACAAAAGTGTATGAATGACAAACTTTTGTGTCGGCACGTCTCGAACTGAGAAACTAAGTCCCTTCCATATAGGGATCCACCACTTCAATCCTCCACCAAAGGCAAGCTCATATAAGAGAGACAATGAGGTTCTCCATCAAAGAGGGAAGATCCTGGGGGCTGAACAATGTGTTCAGAATTTAAAGGACAAAGGGATGCAGACTCAATATGAAGTGAATAATTTCTCTAGAGTAACTTTTCAATGCAAAAAGCCTTCCGACCATTTTAAATTCAATGCAACCTAGTTATTCGACGATGACTTTCAGAAAATCGTGAAGGAGAACTGGGTTGGCTATGATCAGGGCATTGGTCTCTCAGCGGTCGTCCAATTTATGGATAATTTAAATCATTTAAAGTAGCTAGTGAACCCATGGGCTCTTACTAAGAGGGCCATAGAGGAGAGAGAACTAAGACAAATTGAGGCACAACTTGATCGTATCTCCCAGTCTTCTAATGGTGGTTTTATCTTGAGGGAGGCTAAAGCAAACCTTAAAGCGTTGGAGACCCATCGAAGGAAGTTGTTGGATGATCAAGAAGTTGAATGTCTTGTGAAGAGCAGGGCCATTTGGTTGGCTAAAGGGGACAAAAAAACACAATTCTTCCACACCTTTGTAAAAGGTAGGAAAGTGTCTAACACTATCTGGAGGCTTAAGGAACAGGGGGGCACTTTTTTCTTTCTCTTTCGAGGGTCTGGCCCAGATGGGAAAAAACCATTTTCAAACCCTTTTCAAGGCCGATCAGAGAGCCAATATTGTAGAAATTATAAGGCTGACTCTTCACGTTCCTAGATTTGTTGACGAGAAAGGAAATAGAGATCTATTTTATGAAGTTAATGGATAACAACTCAAAGAAACACTCCACAACTTTTAAAAAGATAAAATTCATGGTCCGAATGGGTGGACTATCAAATTTTATTTGGGGTTCTTTGAGATCCTTGGTGCTAACCTACTGAAAGTAGTAAAAGAATACAGAAGGAATGGGAGACTACACACACCAATAAGCTCAACTTTCATTTCTCTTATCCCCAAATTGGATGAGCCTCAAACCTTCGATGATTTCAGGCCTATTTCCCTTTATAACTGTCTCTATAAAATTGTGGCTAAAATTATTTCTCGGAGGTTAAAGCCTATTCTCTTAGAAACTATCTCTCAAGAGAAATTTGGTTTTCTAGAAGGCTGTTAGATTCACGAAGTGATTGGTGTGGCTCAGGAGGGCCTCCATAGTCTAAATACTTCCAAATCATGGGGGGCTATCCTGAAAATTGACTTATCCAAAGCTTTCGATCAGGTCAACTGGTCCTACATTAGGCTCCTTCTTACTCATCCAAGGTTCAAATTTCCCTTTATAAAATGGGTGATGGCATGCATAACCTCAGTATCTTTTGAAGTTATCATTAATGGGGCCAACTCACCTTTCTTTCAGTCCGAGTGTGGCTTAAGACATGGATTCCATATTTATCCTCTATTATTTCTACTGGCGACAGAGGGTCTTAGTCGTTCTATTGGTCATGAGGTTAGCTCGGGGGACTTTCAAGGAATATCATTTTCTCCTGGCCACATAATTACTCATCTACTCTTCGTAGATGACATGATAATATTTTGTAGTGGGTGACCTAGAGATGTGGAAAAACTTGCAAAGATCATCAATTTCTTCCGTACGACCATTGGGATGAAAATCAATTCTCAACAATACACCATCTCCTTTACTGGCATGCAGGCGGAGGCTGTAGATTTATATCAAGCTCTCTTTCCCTTCCCGACTCTGGATTTTTCAGAAGGAATCAAATACTTGGGATTCCAACTAAAACCAAATGATTATTGAAAGGTTGACTGGCGTTGGCTCTTAGAAAAATTAGAAAAACAACTAAAAGGCTGGATTTTTAGGTGGTTCTCAAGGGCAGGAAGGCTTACCTTGGCCAAATTTGTTTTGGAATCTATCCATGTCTTCTGTATGTCCCTGGCCTAGATTCCTAAAGGGATGCTAGATAAGGCCAGATGGATTTTTTTTCATTTTATATGGTATGGTCCTCAGGATAAACACACTCCCCCTTGGGATAAGTGGGATCGTCTTTCCTAGCAGAAATCCCTAGGTGGTTAGGGCCTGAAAAATATTTTTATGTTCTCAAAAGCCTTGGTAGAAAAAGTTGGATGGAGACTTATTTCGACCGCCAACCTTTGGACCTCAGTAGTGCAACACAATTATATTCACCTAGATTCTTTAGAAGACTGGATCCGAAAACTAGTAAAATCCCATCCAAATTGCTCCATTATTTGGAAGGCTTTCATTTCCTCATTCCCAATGGTTGTTGATGTTTTAGCTTGGAGAGTGGGAAAAGGTAATTGTGTCTGAATAGGGGTTGATCCTTGGTCAGGATGTGGTATTACTCATATTCTACATAATGATTTAATTGAAAGGATTCACATGCAGGATATTCATTTCCTAATATCAGGTGGTGGAGCCAGACTCCACCTCCCTCTGGAAACAAGGATGGATGAGTTCAGTAACATTGGGCTTGGTCGATAATCTTTCACAATTATTGAACAATTATATAACTACACTCCGAACTAGCCATATGAGGATTACCGAGAGAGAAGATGAACTGGTGTGGCATAAGGCTCATCATGAGGTATATACCCCAAAATTGGGTTATGTTTAATTAAACATTGAGCACATGCAAAGGGAGCCAATTTGGTGGGGGCGTGGCCTATGGAAGCTTAAATGTCCTCATAAGGCTATGATATTTATGTGGTGTGCCATTTACAACAAAATTCCTACTTGGGAAATTATGTGGAAACATAGTATAAATGACCCTGGTTGGTGTCCCCTTTGTAAAGGAGATAATGAAACAAGATTTCAACCTCTCTTATCCTACTCCTTCACTAGGCAAGTTTGGCTTGAATTTTTATCTCTTCTAAATGAAGCAGTTGTTTGGGATGGGCCCACAGTGGAGTTGGCTTGGCAGACTTGGTTACAAGATTCTGGCCACAAAAGTATTAAAGCTATGCCTCTCATTGCATGTTGGGGTATCTGGTTTCCTCGAAACAAAGCCATATTCCAGGACTTTCCCTCCCTTCCAGAATTTATAGTTGCTCAAGGTCTCTCAATAATCTCCCATTTCCCTCAGGAAAAATACACCCTTGTCATCCGCATTATCCAACCTGAACCCATAGATCGCTCTAGCCCCTGAGCCTATTTTGATGGTGCCTTCGATAATGAAAACCAACAGTGTGGTGGGGGTGTTGTTTTGTCCCTATTGGCAAAACACCTCTTCAAAATTAAAATGGGTCTGGCATCGGGTACCAACATCTTCGTCGAACTTATGGCCTCAAAACTTTTGCTTCAATTTGTTGGGGAAAAGGGGGTCAAATCCATCCAACTGTTTGGGGATTCAATGAATGTTGTCAATTGGTCTCAAAGAGCACAAATATGTCATAATATATTTTTGCTACTGATTTTGGAGGAGATTTTCATGTTTTTGGACTCATTTGATTCTTTTTCACTCAAACATGTTTACAGGGAACGAAACCAGCTAGTAGATTCTTTATAATAATCATAAGAATAGTTCCAACTGTTAATTCGATTGGCTAAATGGATTTATGTGAAAGTTCACATAGGTTTTAAAGTCAAATATATTTAATTGAATATAATTAATAACAAATACTTAAATGGGTAGTTAATTCTATCTTCCATTAAAAAAAAAATATGTAAAGACATTGACAAAATATCAACATCTTTACTTAAAATTCTTAGTACATAAAGCATAAAAAAAACAAGTTTCTCTAAAAAAAATAATAACCATAAAAATATCCCAATATTCGAATGAAATTCTACATTATTAACATGTCATATAAATAATAACTATTAACTTAAGATGACCAAATCGAATGCATTCGAACATATACAGAGACCAACTCAATTCAATAGAAAAATAATTTTGGAATCTTTACATTGATTAACTTATAAAGATGATCTTTCATTGCCGGTAATTTCTCCAAAAATTTCAACTGTTTCACCTCTAGTCATTTCACCAAAAAATTCAATTGTTTCACCTCTAGTCATTTCACCAAAAAATTCAATTGTTTCACCTCTAGTCATTTCACTAAACTTTACACCTCAACTTTGATTCACCATGTGATCATTTATATGAAACTCCCATTCATGGTTTTCAATAGGGAGATTCATTAGGAGGGAAGTTAAGAACATTTTCGATATCGACTCTCACATTAAGTATCTTTTAATGAAAGGTTTAGATTTTAAAAGTATAATACATTGGCTAAACATATTCAAAGAGTTCATTCCAAACTCCCTCATATACGAGTGCAACTTTTGTCTCACATTATACAAGAATCCCCCCCTAGTGTGGAACGGGGGGGGGGATTCTTTGGGCGTTTTATCAGTCAACAATTTATACAAGGCGCTCATCCTTTCTCTAGGCTACCTGAATCATAGTGGATGGATGTTTCAGTTATGGAATTGGCAGATCCAATTAAAAATAAAGCTATTCCTCTGGCTGGCGGCCAGCCACAAGGTGCTGACGTGGGATTTGCTTCAGAGAAAAGGATGGGAGGGTCCAGGGTTTTGTTTTCTTTGTAAGCATGACTCAGAGGATATTGATCATTTACTTATCCACTGTACCTTCTTAAAATCAGTGTAGTCCTGCCTGTTTAAATTCTATCATCTAAAATCAAAGTGGGATGGTATTACTATCACTGATTGTTTCAATAATTGGTCAAAGGATAAAACAACACCTACAAGCCTGGCTACCCTCGCTTGCTGGCACCTCTGGAAAGAGAGGAATAAGAAAATATTTGAAAAGTGTATCCCCTCTCATCTTGCAGTAGCGCATAGGATAGCCGTTTCTTTCTTTTGGAGGTCGTCAACTCTCAAAACAATCCCAAATAGGGTGTGTAATATTCATCAGATTGAAGGGTTCTCTATGGCATGTTTCGATGGCGTTGCCCTTTCAAATGGCGAGTGCTGTGGAGCTGGTGGAATTATCAAAACCCATGAGTCGAAGATTATCTAATGGTTCATAAATTGCGGAACTGGAACAAACACCAAGGCAAAGCTCATGGGATTGTGGGAAACTCTTACAATGGAAACTCACTAGTTGATAAAAAAAATCCAAGTACTGGGGGATTCAAAGGTAGTAATCGATTGGATTAATCTTAAGGCGCATATCCATGCGGTAAATTTTGAAGGCTGGAAACTGAAGACAAAGCAACTTTCTACTTCTTTTCAAGACATAAATTTTCAGCATATCTATAGGATTCAAAATAAAGAGGCCGATATCCTATCCAAGAGGGCACTCAAGGAACCAGAAGGAATACTGTCTTTTTTTCACTGGCGCAATGGAATTGAAAGTCCTCATACTCACCTTAATATCTTTGAATCTTGAGATGGGTAGGGAGCTTGTGATGGTAGTGAAGCGCAACAGTTTTTAGGAACATTTAGATGAGTTTTCTACCCACTGTTTTGTCCCTTCTTGGTCAATTTGAATGTATTTTGTATCAAGCACAGTTTTCAACCCCTCTGTTATGGTTGACATCTCTGTTTTTGCTAGTTTAGAATAGATATTGCTTTGTAAATGAATTATATCATTAATATAATTTGAGATATTTTTCTATTGGAAAAAGGTATCTTTTAATGAAAGGTTTAGATTTTAAAAGTCTAATACATTGGATTTAAACATATTCAAAGAGTTCATTCCAAACTCCCTCATATATGAGTGCAACTTTTGTCTCACTTATAGAAGCACTAGGATTGGAATGTTGTTAAGGATTAAAAAAATGCATGTAAATTAATGTTTATGATTGGTTTATAGATAAGGTAAGTAAGGTTGTCTTGGATGTTCATCTAAACAATTTTTAGAAGCTTACATTTAAGCAAACAACATAATGATTTAGACTCAAAAGTGTATTGTAATACCCCAAGGCCGAACCCCTGCTAAATTGTAATTTTGTTTATAGGTTGGTGAGTCGGATGCGAAGGCCAATGAGCCTGACTTTGTATATGTAAATATGTAGATCATTAATAAAAATATAAACATCACTATGTGCAGACCGACCATGAAGAAAGAGTGATGGGGGAATAAGATTCCACAAAGTGGATAAGGGAAAGGGGGCTAGAAAGTTGGAAAGAGGGGCTAAACTTAGGGGATTAAGTCCTTGGGAATAATAATTTATTATTATTCCAAAGCTGTGTAAAAGACATATTTTTATCCTAAGTCCCGGGAGAGGCAACGTGTGCAAAAGGAAACACATGAAGCTCCAGGAAGACAAGTGTTGACCTAGGCACATGCAGTTAAAGCTGCATAAGTCAGTCGTGCTGGGGGTTCGCTCTTGTATTCTGTCATCCTCCGCTTGAGTTAGCTAGGATCTGGGGCGTCTGAACCATTTTCCTCTACATCTGCATCTGCGTACCCGCGCACAATGAAGGAAACCCTCACGGGAAGGTTGTTCATACTGCCATTTTCCCATCCTCCGTTTGAACCAGAAACCTCCATCATCGACCCCGACATACCCTCGCGCATCTCTAAAACCCATAATCCATGGGTTGTCCTGTGTATTTTGTGGAACCAGATGCATGTGGGTAGTCACCTGAACGTGGTGAGTCTTAGCATCTGACTATTACCATTTTGGTGTCCATACCCATTTTCCAGTTGGTTGTTGTGACCATGCAGCTCCTAGACTGAGTGTGGCTTGTTGCCGTCATCTGTTCCCTACTGAGACTTGCAGTTTCCCTCACTGTGTTGGAATTGGGTTGAAAGTGGCTGAAGAAGTAGGTTGTCAAGCCCCTGGTGGAAGAGGCAGGTTGTCAGACCTGTGAGCAGCTCTCTCTAGGTGAGAGAGTTTTATGGGAAGTAGTTTTCTCCCAGAGAGAGTCCAGCACCAGCTATAGAGCCCTGAGAATTCATGATCCAACCTATTGTCGAGACCCTGAGAGGGAGGTGAAGCAGCCGATGGACAGTGTGACAGTGAAGGTGTATACTCCCGGGTGGAACATGCATGTGGGGAATGAGAGTCTGTGAGTAGTGGACGTAAGAAGGCTCCTGGAGAGAATCCTTCCAGTTGCACTGTGCAATTTTCCTATAACCTCAGCCTAGTCTAGGATTCCCTTGCTCTGGGTGGAGCTTAGTCCCAGCTCGAGGGTGACCCACTGCTGAGAGTGATGAGCAGCGTGGTCTATGGCTGGGAGGTTCATGGAAGGTCTGCACATAGTTGGTGGTGTTACTCCAGTTGAAAAGATAAGTATTATTAATGTGCTTAATTTTTATGTTATGCATTTATGTGATGCTCGAATGTTATCATGTATTCCGTTGCGTATATGTATTACTATCTATTACATTTGAATCTGTATGGTAGTAGTAACTTTGTGTTATGTGTTTTATTTCGATTAAAACACATGTTAGATATATTTGTGTGTATGTATTTCCGTGTGGTATCATTGCCCAGACTATTGGTCATCGGGGATGTTACAAATTGGTATCAAAGCCAAGGTTTCAATGCTGAGCCTGGATGGGCTGGATAAGTGGTCTTTGGACCCAAGGTTTTGAGTGGAAATCATGTCTGGAGGGACTAATTTCGGACCTCAGAACCTTCTTGAGTGCCAAGAAGTTACCTTGGTTGTGTTACGAAGCTCAAGAGGAGTAGCGGTATCGTAAAACCACGACAGAAGTGGTATTGGGCTGCAGAGTAATGTGGGTCGTATGATTTGTTCACAAGGAAGGGAAACCCTTTTACGACCATCAGATCTGGAGAAGGTGCAAGAGGATTATCTTGGAATCCTATCGGAGTTCGACAATCAGGAGAAGCGGGGTGCACTGAGGCACAAACTTCTGAAGTCCGAAGCTCTGAGGTCTCGGAAGAGATCTACACCGTAGATCTGAGGGGAGAGCTTGACCATTAGATCTTGAGAAGTCATGCATGGGTTAGTCGCGAAAACCATTAAGAATTCACAATATCGAAAGATTGGAAGTGTAGAGAGGTGAGCACTTCCGAAGAAAGGAATCACGAAGTGGATCTCGACTATGGGATGTTAGGTAGGCATGGACCGTTGATCCACTCTACTTCGCAAGTTCATTAATCCGGAACTCCGAGAGTCTGTTGTGATGTATTATGAAGACTTCGTAACCCGAAGTCCTGATTAAGTGCCTATCGATCTAGCGCTTGGTCACAGCCTGTGGTCGCAAGGGTTGGGGCTAAGAGAAAAGGGCTGAGGCCTGGAATTGTTACATAGCTGAGTAGAGATCAGAAAATGTATGAAATTTGAATGTTTCTTAAAACAGATTCGATTTATGAATTCTGTGGGATTTGTTAAGGAATGATGGCCTGAAAAATTCTGGTTGACTGCATGTTGTGTTTGTAGAGTTCAACGAGTGTTAGGACTGAAGAGAATTGACACTGAGTGCAGAGGAATGGAAGAGGCACACACTGCTTCCAGTTAAGAGAATTAAGTAAAAGGGATGGACATCCACTTGGGAATTGAAGGATCAAACTCCAAAGGACACAGAGAAGAGATAGATAAGGAAGGGCATATGATGAAAATCATTGAGTGATTGTAGAAAGATGCCCATACTAAATGAGAAGATAAAAAAAAGCTCCTCAAAGCCAAGGATCGACAAGGAGAATTCAACTTAAAATTGATGAATATTCTGGAAAGAATCGAAAAGAAGTTGGATAAGGAGACTGACTCAAGCAAATCAAGGAGTCACAAGACCATTGAGAAGAAAAGAATATCAAGAAACGTTAGCAGGCATCGTTGCCACTCCCCAAAGCAGTCCAATAAGGAGGAACACGGTAGTTCAAGCCCATCTCCTACTAGAAAGGAAAAGAGATCTGGAGTGGATGAACTAAAGGGAGAAATGAACAAGATTAAGCCTCCTACGTTTGATGGAGAACACCAGAAGGAGGAAGATGTTGAAACATGGTTTCTTGGCATGAGGAAATATTTCCAAGTACATAATTATTACTCTCATGCAGAAGGAAGAATTGAAATGTCTCAACTGAAGGGAAAGGCATCCATGTGGTGGGATCAACTTGTGCAGTTGCAACACATTATAGAGAAAGATGTTACTTGGAAAGAATTCAAGAAGTATTTTTAAAAGAAATACTTGACTAAAAGATATTATGATAGAAATATCAAAAGGTTCTTTGAACTCAAGCTGGGCAGCATGAGCATTGATGAATACAAACGAAGGTTCTTGGAGTTGTTGAAATATGTTCCCTTCATCAAGGATGAGACTGTCAAAATTCAAAGGTATATGAGTGGACTACCACCTTCCATTGGGGACAAGATTCAATATGATGACCCAAAAAATATGGAAGAAATGATAAGAAGAGAGAAATGATTATGTGAGAAGCAAAGAGGAAATTCCACTTTTCGGAAGGCTTGGAATGACCAGAAGAAGTTCAAGAAGGAGCAGAGGCAGAAGGGAAACAAACCTCCCTTTTTCAGAAATAGTCCTCAAGGACAACCATCGTTTAGAGAGCCGAGAACGACTGATGTAGGGGAACAAAGGCCAAGGAATATGCCCATTCAGTGTTGGGGCTGTCAAGGAAACCACAAGTATAAAGAATGTCCCCACAAAAATGGCAAAGTGAGAGTTGTCCATAATGTTCAACAAGATGAAATAGTGGAGGACATGGGCAATAGAGTACCCAGGATATACGCATCCCTGGACAACAAGCAAGCAGAATATCAGTCGCACATGATTGAAGTTGAAGGTATGATCAATAACCATGCCTTTACTATTTTAATAGACTCGGGAGCTAGTCATAGTTATGTAGATCCTAGAATGGTGGAAAGGTTGCATTTACCAAGAAGCAAGCATGAGAAATGTTGGTTGGTGCAGATGGCTACAGGAGACAAGAGGAAAGTTGTTGAGTTGGTTAAATCATGTCCAATGGACATGAATGGACTAAGTACTAAGGCAGACCTGAATATCTTGGATTTAGGTTCTTATGATTGCCTAATTGGTATGGACTGGTTGGACCAACACCACACCATCTTAGATTTTCATAACAAGGCATTCACTTGCCTGGATGAAGAAGGAAACCCAAGGAAAGTGTCGGGAATTCCAAGGGCATTCATTGCCAGAGAAATCTCAGCAATGCAGTTGAAGAAGTGCTACAGGAAAGGTTGTCAAGTATTTGCAGCCCATGTGGAGGAAACACCTAAGAATAAGGTGTCAAATATTGAATATCATGCGGTACTAAATGAGTTTGAAGAGGTATTCTAGAAGGTACCCGGACTACCCCTGAAGAGAGATATTGACTTCTCTGTAAACTTGATGCCTCGAGCAACTCCAGTGTTGAAAGCTCCTTACAGAATGAGTACGCGAGAGATGAAAGAACTGCAGTTGCAGCTTGAAGAGCTACTAAAGAAGGGGTATATATGCCCAAGTGTGTCACCTTCGGGAGCCCCGGTCCTGTTCGTGAAGAAGAAGGATGGGACGTTGAGATTGTGCATCGATTTCAGATAGTTAAACAAAGTGATTGTTAAGAAAACGTATCCTCTATTGCAGATTGATGATCTCTTTGACCAGTTGAAGGATGCTAAGATATTTTCAAAAATAGATCTTAGATTAGGATATCACTGGGTAAGAATAAACGATGAAGACATAAAAAATAATGCCTTCAGAACAAGGTATGGTCATTATGAATTCACAGTGGTGCCATTTGGGTTGTCGAATGCACCTGTTGTTTTTATGTGCCTAATGAATGGTGTATTCAAGGACTATCTGGACAAGTTTGTCATAGTCTTTTTGGATGATATCCCGGTGTATTCCAAGTCAGAGGAAGAGCATGAACAACATTTGATGATGGTGTTGCGGGTGTTAAGAGAGCACCAACTTTATGCCAAATTGAGCAAGTGCTCATTTGATCAAAAGCAGATCTATTACTTGGGGCATATCATTTCAAAGGATGGGATCGTTGTGGATCCCGAGAAGATAGAATCCATCAAAGAATGGTCAACACCTAAGAATGTGACATAATTCAGATCCTTTATGGGTTTAGCTGGCTATTACAAAAGGTTCATTGCAGGATTCTCAAGGATAGCTCACCCCATCACTTTCTTGCAAAAGAAGGAGAAGAAGTTTCAGTGGATGGAAGATTGTGAGAAAAGCTTCCAACAATTGAAGCAGTTGTTAACCAGTGCTCCAATCCTGAGGATTGCAGATCCGAATGAGGATTTCGTGGTTTGCACATATGCATGCAAAGAAGGAATGGGAGGAGCCCTCAGACAGAATGGGTTTGTCATATGTTATGAATCCAAAAAATTGAAAGAGCATGAAAAGAACTATGCCACTCATGATTTGGAGTTGGCAGCCATAGTGCACGCTCTGGAGAAATGAAGGCACTACCTCATGGGGGTGAGATTCAAACTGAGGACAGACCATAATGGTCTGAAGTATTTGTTTGATCAGCCAACCTTAAATTTTAGGCAAAGTAGATGGTTGGAATTCCTTTGATACAAGGCATGTCAAAGGAAAGGAGAACAAAGTTGTTGATGCACTCAGTAGGAGAGTACATGAAATACATGCTACGACCATTAACATGTATCAAACTGATATTAAAGGTAGAATTTTGGAAGCTGCAAATGCAGATTTGCAGTACAAGGAATTGGTAACAAATCTACAACAAGGCAAGATGCTACAAAAAGTGGAAGATTATAAATTGAAAGTGGATGGAACACTCCTATACAAAAATAGAATTAATGTACCTTATTCTCAGGAATTGAGAATTATGATTTTGAAGGAAATGCATAATGTGCCTTATGTTGGGCACCCTGGATATTAGAAAACAATGGTAGCATTCAAAATCCATTACTTTTGACCAGGTATGAAGAAAGAAATTGCAGATTACATCACTAGATGTATGGAGTGCCAGAAGGTTAAAGATGAGCACAGGCACCCAGTAGGGTTGCTGCAACCTTTACCCATTCCCGAGTGGAAGTGGGAGGTAGTGACAATGGATTTCATCACAGGATTGCCCAGAACCAGAAAACAACATGATTCAATCATGGTGGTGGTGGAAAAGCTTACGAAAGCTGCCCATTTCATTCCATTAAAGACTACTCACAAGGAAGCTAATGTTGCTGATATTTTTATGAGGGAAAAAGCATGATTGCACAGTGTTCCCAAGACAACTGTGTCTGACAGGGACCTAGAATTTACCTCAAAGTTATGGAAGGGTTTTTTCAAAGGATTCATAACAAATCTGAAGTTCAGCATTGCTTATCATCCTGAGTCTGATGGGAAGACAGAGTTGGTGAACCAAGTGATAGAAGATATGCTAAGGATGTATGTGATGGAAAAACCATCTAAATGGGAAGACTGCCTACACTTGGTAGAATTCGCCTACAACAATGGGTATCAAGCATCATTGAAGATGAGCCCATTTGAAGAACTTTATGGTAGAAAGTGCAATACTCCATTAAGATGGTATAATCCAGTTGATATAGCAGTATTTGGGCCAGCGTTGCTCAAGGAAATGGAAGAGAAAATGTTGAAGATTAAGGAGAATTTGAAAGCTGCCCAAGACAGGCATAAGCGTTATGCCGTTAAGAACATAACCCACCGAGATTTTAAAGTGGGTGATCATGTTTTCTTGAAAGTAAAAGCCAACAAAAGTTCCCTGAGGCTGGGAAACTGTTCAAAGTTGGAAGCCAGATTTTGTGGACCGTTTGAAATCCTAGAAAGGATTGGACCAGTTGCATATATGCTTGCATTGCCTGCATCCATGACTGTACATAATGTGTTTCATATTTCATTGCTTAAGAAATATATACCTGATGCTAATCATATAATCGATTGGAATGTGATTCAGGTGGAGCAAGAAGGCATCTTGCAAGTGCATCATGTGTGCATATTGGATCAGAAGAGAAAACAACTCTGGAATCGAGCCAGAGGGCTTGTAAAGGTCCAGTGGACATGGTACGGTTCTGAGGATGCAACATGAGAACTTTAAGATGCTATGTGGGCAGAGTACCCGCATCTTTTTGAAGATTTTGGAAATCTTGTCGATGCTGTGTAAAGAGTTGCACTGAGGACAATGCAAAAAAAAAGGGGAGGGGATTGTAATACCCCAAGGCCGAGCCTCTGCTAAATTTTAATTTTTTTACAGGTTGGTGAGTTGGATGCCAAGGCCAACGAGATTGACTTTGTATATGTAAATATGAAAATCATTAATAAAAATATAAACATCGCTGCGTGCAGACTGACCACGAAGAAAGAGTGATGGGGGACTAAGCTTCCATAAGGTGGGTAAGGGAAAGGGGGCTAAAAGGTTGGAAAGAGGGGATAAGCTTAGGGGCTTAAGTCCTTGAGAATAATAATTTATTATTATTTCAAAGATGTGTAAAAGACATATTTTTATCCTAAGTCCGAGGAGAGGCAACGTGTGCAAAAGGAAGTGCATGCAGCTCCAAGAAGACAAGTGTCGACCTGGGTGCATGCAGTTAAAGCTGCATAAGTTAGCCATGTTGGAGGTTCACTCCTGTATTCTGTCATCCTCCGCCTGATTTCAATGGGATATGGGGTGTCTGAACCATTTACCTCTGTGTCTGCATCTGCATACCCACGCATAGTGAAGGAAACCCTCATGGGAAGGTTGTTCATGTTGCCATTTTCTCATCCTCCGTTTGAACCAAAAACCTCCATCATTGACCTCAACATACCCTCACGCATCTATGAAACCCATAATCTGTGGGTCGTCCTATGTCTTCTGTGGAACCTGACACACCTGGGTAGTCACCTGAACGTGCTGAGTCTTAGTGTCTGACTATTACCATTTTGGGTGTCCATACTCATTTTCCAGTTGGTTGTTGTGACCACACAGCTCCTAGACTGAGTGTGGATTGATGTAGTCATTTGTTCCCTACCGAGCCTTGTTGTTGCCCTCACTATGTTGGAATTGAGTCGAAAGTGGCTGAAGAAGCAGGTTGTCAGGCCCGTGGTGGAAGAAGTAGGTTGTCATACCTATGAGCCGCTCTCTCCAGGTGAGAGAGTTTGCTGGGAAGTGGTTTTCTCCCAGAGAGAGTCCAACACTAGCTATGGAGCTCTGAGAATTCCTGATCCGACCTGTTGCTGAGACCCTGAGAGGGAGGTGAAGCAGTTGATGGACTGTGTGACAGTGAAGGTGTATACTCCTGGGTGGAACATGCATGTGGGGAATGAGATTTCATGAATAGTGGGCGTAAGAAGGCTCCTGGAGAGAATCCTTCCAGTTGCACTGTGCAGTTTTCCTGTAACCTCAACCTAGTCTAGGATTCCCTTTCCCTGGGTGGAGCTTAGTCCTAGCTCGGGGGTGACCCACTGCTGAGCATGATGAGTAGCGTGGTCTATGGCTAGGAGGTTCATGGAAGGTATGAACGTAGTTGGTGGTGTTACTCCAGTTGAAAAGATAAGTATTATTAATGTGCTTAATTTTTATGTTATGCATGTCTGTGATGCTCGAATGTTATCATGTATTTCAGTGCGTATATGAATTACTGTCTATTACATTTGAATCTGTATGGTAGTAGTAACTTTGTATTATGTGTTTTATTTCGATTAAAATGCATGTTAGATATATCTATGTATGTATGTATTTCCGTGTGGTAGCATTGCTTGGCCTATTGGTGGCCGGGGATTTTACATGTATGAAAATCATTGTCCAAATCAAAGAAGGCATTATTTAGACTCAAAAGTGTATGAAAATCATTGTCCAAATCAAAGAAGACATTATTCACTTATTCTTTTTCTTGGGGGATTGGTTATAAGCTATCATTTGGTTCACCTTGGCATCTCCTATCCCAATGTCTTTTCTAGAACTAGACTAAATCCCTCAAGCATCTGTCTTCATTTTATCCTTTTGCTAAATATGTTTAGTGTTGGGTCTCAATGTTTTTTGGTCACTTTCTTCCCATACCATTTTCTAGAAGGAAACTGTCATAGGGATAGAATTATCTCCCTTGAGCATCCCATGCTACTTAAGAAGTCTAGGCATTGTGCGACATCGACCTGATCTCACATGTTTGGCTTAACCAAAAACCCACTTGTATCATCTAGAATATACCTCACCGCCATGTCCGAGCGAACCCAAGCCAAGCATCTTTAGTCATGCAAAAGTTCAAATGCTCGCTTCACCATAAACAATGTTACACCATCACTACCCAACCATCAACACCTACTTGCGCCTCCCTGGTCCAGACCCCTAAACCCTCAGGCTAGAGTCCGCACAGGATATTTCAGTTTCGACCCTTAGAGTTTGACTGACCCTCTTAATTCCTCTCGGGGAATTATTTACTCACCCTCTCCGAGTATAGTTCACAGGCCCTCTTGAGTTATGACCACGCAATCATTCACCAGCATGAACCCCGCGATCAAACCGCAACTGTCATTGGGGATTTTTCCCTTTTCTTTTCGGGATACCGAATTTCGCGATTTCGCAAATCCCGTTGTTGAGCGCTTTGCCTCTTCAACCTTCGAAACCCGAAATACCAAACTCTTGACTCACCTTGCCACTAATTTCGTCTTTTCGCTCTTCGCAATTTCGGGAGTCGCAATGTCGTGCAACTCTGCCTCTCGATTCCCGGGGTCCCGAAACCCGAATTACCGAAATCCTGAAAAGTCCACTCTCATCCCTACTACACTTCACGACTTTGGGATTTCCTCGGCACTATGTCTCATCCTTTAGTCAACAGGGTTCTCGATATGCTGAATCTCGAAACACAGAAGCACAAGTGTTCCGCTTCCAAGGAAAATCAACGACTGTGGTTCTTCCCCTTGATCCAACGGTTAGCACGATTTCGTGTACCAGGAGTTCGTAAGGCTTTCTCTCGAACTCTCTATCTCCTATACCTTCCAGAACCCGAATCTCCGAAATGCCGAAACACACTTCTCAATTTCCTTCGCATTTCGCGATTTCGGTACTTCTGATGTGGAGTGTTTTGCCTCTTGTCAACAGGAATGCCGAAAACGCGATTCCCAAAATCCTGACAAATACTCTATCACAACTTCTGATTTCGGACTTTCCTCCCTGCTAAGTCCCGATCACCCATCCTTAGGACTTCCGAAACCCCGAACTCCGAAGTTCCGAATTCCCGAACTCATCACCCTTTGACTTACCACACGAAACCTCCTTTCGCGTTTCAGGAACTTGATCGACCAAGGTTTTGGCTTGCAATCCGAGCTCCCGAACTCCAAATTCCTGAAATAATCTGACAGCCTGAATAAGTCACGATCGATGGTTCACATTGACTCTTCCTTTCGAAGGATAGATCTATCCAACGCTTAAATCCCCTACAAATTTCCTAGATCCTATGGTCCCTGCTATTTCGGGAGTTCTCCTCGGATAATTTCGACCGTTCAATCTCCTCCTCAAAGAACCTCTGGCTCAAATCAAACCTGTGATCCTCCTTTGGAATTTAACCTCTGCATAACTACTTGCATTTCCCACCTTTATCTCGAATGATTCAAAGGTCCTAACCCTCCTGAGCTTCCTTCGCAACCTCAGATCTCCTAAAAGACTTATGCACGCATTCCTTGCGGCACTTCTTCAAATATTCATGAATATTTGAATCTCTTGACTCTGTGCAACTCTGCAACAACAATCCTTCAATCTCTCAACCTTAGTTTATAAGTTCTAAGGTCTCAACCAGCATGTGCACACCTTGCACGAATTTTATGCTTGTCTTTACACTTCAGTTGAAACGAGAACAATGGTATCTCTCTTGAGCTTTCAGAGATGAACTCTGAATCCTGTCAACGCACTCCTTGCGGACGCTTCACTGCACTCCTTGCGGGAACTTTTTCTCAAGAAGAAAAAAAATTGAAACTCATTCCCTTACTCTCTCTCAGACTTCAAACACTTAACATGAAATCATACATACAGGGCATAAAAGTAAATGCAAAACAGAGAGAATAATATAACCATAATCATAATATTCAGCATATTAGAAACAAAAAACATTATAACACCATGAGTCTGAATCAAAGCTTCATATATTAATTCAGAATTTCTGTACATGGGTTCTTCCCCACAACTCTTTTCTTCTCCTCTATGCAGTTGTGCTTAATCCTACCATCTCCGACTGATACAATGATACAAATATGAGGGTGTCTATAGTCGTTTTCCCTCTAGCTCCTAAAACTGTCTAATCTAGAATTTTTTTTATCTACCTACTTTCATTAACTGGCATAAATGCCTCTACATCCTACAGACGAGAGAGGATCTCTCAAGATCTGTTTACAATATGGAAGTACGCCTTCTTAACCATTTCATTAATGTATGTGCATCCAAACTTTCAAAAACATTTCAAATTTTTTTTGACATGTGCCAAAATGTGATGGCGTTCATCCCAACTGTCTTTCGCCTCCACGCTTGCTTGCTGCTGACGATGCTTCTGCATCATACTCCCTCACTTGGAAATTTTCATGGAATCCTGTTCATTAGCTCTTGCACAGTCTGTCCATGCTCTGATACCTCAATTGGTTAAAACAATTCTAGGCTTCCTAACCACAATGAATTGTGTATCTTCCTTCTTCTTAACCTCCTTAAGAGGTTCCTTCCCACTCATGAGAAGTACGGTGTTGCTCACCTCTAGTTTCACTTCTTTATCCTTAATTAGCAACAACATGTGAGTTCTCCCATTCTTTTCCAGGGTGTATGTGTTCTTTCTCCCATCATGAATCACATTCCTGTCATATTGCCATGGTCTACCAAACAATAGATGACAAACATCCATGAGAATGACGTCACATAGTATTTCATCCTTATATCCTCCTATTTTAAATTCAACTAAACATTGTTTAGTGACATTTACCTGATGTCCTTTTTGTAGCCACAAAACTCTGTATGGGCTTGGATGTTCAATAGTCTCCAGCTCCAGATTTTCTACCATCTCTGTAGAAACGAGATTGTCTGTGCTACCATTGTCCACAATGACTTTGCATACTCTGTCTTTGGTCTTGCAAGCAGTCCGAAAAAGTCTGTTCCTTTGGGTCGGGTTCTCCGCCTCCTTCTCTGGCATTAAGAGAAATTTTCTCATCATCAGTGATCTTCCACCCTCAACATCTTCTGCCTCAACATCCCATCCTTGAGCTTCGACAATGTGAGTTTCACCTCCTTCTTTCTTCTTATCTGGACATTCATAAGATTTGTGTCCATTTTTTCCATAGGTAAAGCATTTTGTTTCTCCACCTCTGCCTCTTCGTCTTCCTCTAGCTCGAGGAAAAGTATTTCTATCAACATCCTGTCCTCTCTATGAGCTTCCATCTCTCTCAGTTTGAGTTTGAGGTTTCTTCCACTCTTCTTTAGGTTTTTGATTTTTGTCTTGGGCAATTATTTTGCCTTTGTCTTGACTTTTTCCTCGCCCTCTCTGACCTTGTTTTCGGCTCAGCTTCTCCTCAGCTTTCAGAGCCATCTAATAAGCATCCTCCACATTCCTAAGGGTCATCATGCTCATCTTGTCCTGAATGTCGTATCTCAGACCATTCATATACCTGGCAACTTTTTCATCATCACCTTCTCGATGACCTGCTCTAATGTTTATCTTGTAGAACTCTTCAGTGTATTCTTTCACTGTCATCAACTTCTGTCTCAAATTTTGCATTCTTCGAAATAGAGTAATTTGGTAATCCTTGGGTATGAATTTTGCCTTCATCTTCGCAACCATTCTATCCCAACTCTTGATTTTCTGCTTACCTTTGCAGCGTCTGTCAGCCTGCAGTTCATCCCACCACAACGTTGCATGTACTTTAAGTCTTGTGACATCATATTTGACCTTCTTGTCTTCCTCGAAATCTTCATAGTCAAAATACTTATCCAGAGCTCTAATCCAGTCTAGAAGCTTTTCAACATCCAGGTTTCCTTCATATACTGGAATGTCCATTTTTTCTCTAGCACCTATCCTTGCAACAACCCTAAATAGGCGTTCATCTGCTGCATCTTCGGCTACAACTTCTTCATTTCCGGCTTCATTTTCACTTTCAGATTCACTGATATCCCTAGCGTCAACTGTGTGCCTCTGTGTTGTTTCCAGGGCATCAAGCCTGGCACGTAGTTCACACATCTCTCTTTCCCTTGCTGGATCAGGTAATTGTCTGTCTCTTCTTCTTGGAATTTCCCTTTCCTTTGGTGGGTCAAGTATTTGCCTGTCTCTTCTTCTCAGTGGCATGGCTATAAAATTCCTCTTTTCCCTGCTACAGAAAGCAAAGAAATCTTTCTAAGCTCTGATACCACAACTGGTGCAGACCCCTAAACCCTCAGGCTAGAGTCCGCACATGATCTTTCAGTTTCGGCCCTTAGAGTATGACTGACCCTCTTAATTCCTCTCGAGGAATTATTCACTCACCCTCTCCGAGTATAGTTCATAGGCCCTCCTGAGTTATTCCCACGTGATCATTCACCGGCATGAACCCCGCGATCAAACCCCAACTGTCATTGGGATTTTTTCTCTTTTCTTTTCGGGATACCAGATTTCGTGATTTAGAAAATCCCATTGTTGAGCGCCTTGCCTCTTCAACCTCTGAAACTCGAAATACCAAACTCTCGACTCACCTTGCCACTAATTTCGGCTTTTCGCTCTTCGCGATTTCGAGAGTCGCAATGTCGTGCAACTCTACCTCTCGACTCCCGGGGTCCCGAAACCCGAATTACCAAAATCTCGAAAAGTCCACTCTCAGCCCTACTACACTTCGCGACTTCGGGATTTCCTCAGCATTATGTCTCATCCCTTAGTCAACAGGGTTCCCGATATGCCGAATCCCAAAACACCGAAGCACTAGTGTTCCGCTTCCAAGGAAAATCAACGGCTGTGGTTCTTCCCCTTGATCCAACGGTTAGCGCGATTTCCCATACCGGGAGTTCGTAAGGCTTGTTCTCGAACTCTCTGTCTCCTATACCTTCCAGAACCCGAATCTCCAAAATGCCGAAATTCCGAAACGCACTTCTCAATTTCCTTCGCGTTTCACAATTTCGGTACTTCTGATGTGGAGTGTTCTTCCTCTTGTCAACGGGAATGCCGAAAACATGATTCCCGAAATCCCGACAAATACTCTATCGCAACTTCTGATTTCAGACTTTCCTCCCTGCTGAGTCCCGATCACCCGTCCTCAGGACTTCCGAAACCCCGAACTCCGAAGTTCCGAATTTCCGAACTCGTCACTCTTTGACTTCACACACGAAACCTCCTTTTGCGTTTTGGGAGCTTGATCGACCAAGGTTTTGGTTTGCACTCCGGGCTCCCGAACTCCGAATTCCTGAAATGATCTGATGGCCTGAATAGGTCATGATCGACGGTCCACGTTGACTCTGCCTTTCGAAGGATAGATCTATCCAACACTTAACTCCCCTGCAATTTTCCTGGATCCTACGGTCCCTGCTATTTCGGGAGTTCTCCTCAGAGAATTCCGACCGTTCAATCTCCTCCTCAAAGAACCTCTAGCTCAAATCAAACTTGTGATCCTCCTCTGGAATTTAACCTCTGCATAACTACTTGCATTTCCCTCCTTTCTCTCGAATGATTCAAAGGTCCTAACCCTCCTGAGCTTCCTTCACAACCTCGAATCTCCTAAAATACTTCTGCACCAACTCCTTGTAGCACTTCTTCAAATATTCCTGAATATTTGAATCTCTTGACTCTGTGCAACTCTGCAACATAAATCCTTCAATCTCTCAACCTTATTTTATAAGTTCTAAGGTCTCAACCATCTTGGGCACACCTTGCATGGCTTCTATGCTTGTCTTTACACTTCAGTTGAAACGAGAACAACAGTATCTCTCCTGAGCTTTCAGAGATGAACTCTGAATCCTGTCAACGCACTCCTTGTGGACGCTTCACTGCACTCCTTGCAGGAACTTTTTCTCAAGAAGAGAAACAATTGAAACTCATTCCTTTACTCTCTCTCAGACTTCAAACACTTAAAATGAAATCATACATACAGGTCATAAAAGTAAATGCAAAACAGAGAGAATAATATAACCATAAGCATAACATTCAACATATTAGAAACAGAAAACATTATAACACCATGAGTCTGAATCAAAGATTCATATATTAATTCAGAATTTCTGTACATGGGTTCTTCTCCACAACTCTCTGCTTCTCCTCTATGCAGTTGTGCTTAATCCTACCATCTCTGACTGATACAATGATACAAAGATGAGGGTGTCTATAGTCGTTTTCCCTCCAACTCCTAAAACTGTCTAATCTAGAATTTTTTTATCTACCTACATTCATTAACTGGCATAAATGCCTCTACATCCTACAGACGAGAGTGGATCACTCAAGATCTATTTACAATATGGAAGTATGCCTTCTTAACCATTTCATTAATGTCTGCGCATCCAAACTTTCAAAAACATTTCAAAATGTTTTTGACATGTGCCAAAATGTGACGGCGTTCATCCCAGCTGTCTTCCGCCTCCACGCTTGCTTGCTGCTGACGATGCTCCTGCATCACTCCCCCAAGCCAAGCATACTCGGACAACCGAGTGCCCAACATCTAATCATGCTACCATCCATCTAGGATGACACACAATACTCATTGAAGATCATGTTCCTTCTCACTAAGGCATTCACATAACTTCAATGCTTGTATCACTCCTGTCACCTTGCCATGGGTGATACATAATCTACCACATTTTCCAAGTCGCATCATCCTCTATCGAGAAGCTCAACATGGAATCTCACCAATTAGTCACATGTCCTACTCGACAATATATCCCCCTTGGTCCTCATATCCTACTTGCTAGTACACTATCCTGACCATCTCATGGTTGTCACCCACAAGTCAGCCACCAAGGCTACCGAAGTATATGGACTCACCATGGAACTTGTCAAGCATGTCTGATGCACCCTCTGTAGGACTCACCATGTGACTTACCAAGTATGCCTGGTGTTCCCTCCATCGTACCAAACCGAGCACGCTCTTATCCAACTCGCCAATTGGTCACATCTCTACACCCATCATGACAACACACAACCTGCCTAAGTGTTGGAGGTCTTACAACAACTCTCCTAGGAGATAAAGTACCATGAAATGTGGAATTTCATTATGCATGCATGGTTATTTTTATCAAAACTTTATTTTTAATTGGGAAAAAGAGAAATTATATTACATTTAATCAAGCCACTTTAAATAGGTTGTTTCCTTGGGAATCCCAAAGGTCTAGCTCAACCAGTAGTCACCGATGTTGTTGTTCTTTTGGCTAGTTCTATGCTAATATGTGCTAGTTTTGAATCTGATTGGGTAAGGTGCATGACTCTACACTAATGGATTTACTAGGGATGCAATCCACCAATGTTGGGAAGCATCCTTTGCATTTCCCTGCAAGGTTTTACTTGGGGGAAAAAATGGTTGTTTCCTTGGGCTAAAAGAGTTTCAATTTATGCAAGTCTCTTTCTGCAAATCACAATGCAGGTGCGGACAATGAATTTGGATGTTGCACATATAAAGTAACTTCTTAAATACTAGGGAGGTGCTCCACATTTTATGAGTCAAGATCCCCCAAGTGCTTCCCTAAATTTTGTGATGTGGATAATGTTGAGAATGAAATGAGAGATAGCATTAACATAGAAAACAAACATAGAGATATTGTGCAAACAATTTTATTAATGAAACAATAGTATAAAAAAATTGTACAAGTACAATGGCTAGAATGGTGATAACTATCTCTCAAAAGAGATGTGTCTTCTATGATCATTCACAAAAATCCCATAACTAAGCGTTGAAACTACAACAAATAATAATGCCAAAACCCTAAGATGTAAGAACCCTAACACTGATATGAAGTTAGGGCTAAGTGTGATGCTAAGATAGATGAATCTACGTTTTACAAAAAAAAACCATGGAGTCTTGTCAGGACCATAAATTTTCACTTATTTCTCGATTTTAGGTCTTCTTTAGCTCCATGGAAAGACAATTTGCACAATGACTCTAATCCTCTTCTTTAGGCACCAAAATCTTGAAAATGCATGGGAAGGCCTAAAAAACATATTGAAAGTTAAGACCCAAAAAACTTCCAATATCAAGACCATTCTAAGATGCCTTGGATGGCCACCTAGACCATCATGCTAGATCACACTAGTGTTAGGGCATTGGTCATAGAAATCATCACTGTGTTGGTCAAACTATGAGGGAATGATGAGAGGACTATCATAGCTGGTCGTTGCAACAACCCAACTAGCCATGGGAGAAATAGGGGATCATTACAAATAAACTCAAGGATCTTTCTTTCTTTTCATTTATTTGTGAAATCCAAATTAGAACATTAAGTAGTAAATCAATCCAACAAGTAACCATTCACTTCATTTATTTGAAACCAAAAACAATGAAAATATAAAGAGATGCATTTTACCAAATGTCCTACGTTGGTTGATTGAAGATCCACATTGTTCTAGAAATATTGCAATCGATCAATACTCCAAGGGGGATGTATGCAGTGTGACCACGTGTTAGCTTTTGGGATACTCTAAAAGTGTTTACACCATGGTTGGTGGTGCTTCATGAGATTTGGGGTACATGGTGTATGTTCATCCTCCGAATGGTCTGAGATGGATTCGTGTATGGGACATGGTCCATGATGGATTTTCACATTGGATACAACTTTCTCAGTGGTTGCTTGACCTCATTTGGGTGCTTGATTGACATTCTTCCCTAGTACATTGGAGTTATCTTTACAACTCGAGGGACATCCTTCATGATAACCACATGGAGAGTTTCACTTGCTTGGAGAATTCCCTACTTGAGAGGAGGAGCATTGTTCATATTGGAGGAGGGAATTAGGCCCTAGAAAATTTGGGTTGCTTGGATTCTTGTATGGAGGCTTGGAGTTGGCTTGGGGACACTTGGGTTGTGACAGTTTTCATGTAGGGGGAGTGGACCCATTGTAGTACATGGATTAAGAGGTGCGGAAAAGTTTGTGTGGGCTTGTGATGGAGGGGTGTGGACACACCTTGTGTAGCTACATCATTCTGGAACCCTTATTGTGTACAACATCACCTTAGAGCATGATATGTGTACCCTTGGAGTGGATCGCTTCACTTGTGTAGGCCTACAAGTGTTTATTGTAGGTTTCTTGTAAGGGATTTGGTTCACATAGTATTGTTGGCCTCCCTTACCTCCCATACACATAGAGGAAAGAGATATTCCTTCTTATTCATATCATTATGTTCATTCTTATTTTACTCTTTTGTAGAGATGTGACGTGTTATCACATAAACTTGTCAAGGTCTTGTGAGCCTGTGGTTTCTACCTAGGTCTGTAATTTTGCTTGTTTCTCCTCTTTTTGCAGACCCGATCATAAGTTTTTCCTCTCTGCTTGTAGTTTTTTTGCTGTTTGTTTCCACCCATTTGATAGCCCTGTTTTTCATTGTCGGCTGCCTGAGAAATATCAACCCTAATATTTTATGTTTTCTCTAAGGTCGATCACTTTTTTCTTTACCTCTGTCACTGATCCTTTTGTTTTCCTGAGCCCTCAGCCAGTCATCCAAGTAATCTTCACAGGCCACCATCGTGAGCACCAAGCACAACACTTAGAGCGGTCTGATATGGACTCAGATCAAGCGAGCAAGAAAGATCAACTTTCAATGGTGGATATCCATCAGATGGAGTGGATTGACGACCATCAACTGATCGAGATCATACAATTGCACCAAGTTTAGCATCAAATTGAGGTCTGAAATTGTGAGGCTGATCCTAGTCGTTGGTACTAGGAGGGATGCGTGGCGCATGATCAACATTTCCCTGACTCGCAAAATGGAGCAGTCAAAGGGCAGATTCATAAGGACTTGTGAAATGCGAAGTCGCGAAATGATCTGGGCCGTCCATTTCAGAGGGACGTGTGTCATCCTATCTGAGGGATCACGATTTCGCGACCCGGAGGTTTGAGCATGGAGCACAACGTGAACTCGCGAAACATGAAATTGTGATGCGCCTGAAAGCTAGGCCCACGATCACAACCCAGGGTCATATGGAAAGTGGGGCCTAAGAGAGGTAAGCACCGGATTGAGCGACGAGCGACCGAAGTTGTTCGAGGAGATGATCGTGGCTGTCAGATTCGAGGCAAATATAACCGTTGATCTAGATGGGCCATTTTGCGGGAATGAACATCGGGATATTTGAATCAAGGGGAGTGAAAACTCCCGAAATGCGAAATCCTGAGATTTCATGTGGATAAGCACGAGGTCACAGCCCGCGGTCGCGTGGGGCAAAGGAAAAGGAGTTGCACAAAAGATCAAAGCGCTCGAGTTGGTCAGAGAGAAGGATCTGCATGGCCTCGAGGCGCCATAATTGACTCGAAGGAGTTGTGAGCTCGCCTGGAGCATTCATTGGTGTTAGGCCCAATCTTGATCCTAATAAAAGTAGTTAATGAAAATGGGGAAGGTGGTTGAAACCTCATTTCACCACATAAATGGAAATCATGGAAAATCTGGTCGTGGAGTGCAGACTGTCAGCCGAAAGTTCCCTGTCATGGATTTTCTTGTGAAGCCCATACCGATCTGATCTTGCATCTGAGAGAAGAATGCAAGTGCATCCTGGTAGAAGAATATGCAGATGCCAAACCTTGAATACAGTGACCAGAGCGCGCTGATGTAGGGAGAAAGTTTCTTTGAGTATATATACTTAGTTTTTATATTTTGTAATGGTCGGTGGTAGAGAAAATCTCCCGATTCGTAAAGTTTTAATGAACATTCTGGTTCTCTGGTTATGATTTGTAATCTAAGATTTCTTGTTTAATGACAGTCAAGTTTCTTGCTCCCTCTTATTTCCCTACGATACTAAAAGAGTTCATGATTAACTGATTCACTTGAATTATTATGACTTCATTATGATGAAAGTTTGATTATAGTGTTGTTATAATTCCTTTCAATTCCTTTGAGATTTGAATTCAAGAAGATCTCGTGTTTAAGTTTTTCCTCCTGGGTTGTTGGAAGACCTGATGTCTTCGGAAAACCTCTACATTTTCTTGCCAAAGTATTCCTTCTACTCACCCTTACTACAACCTACTGACTGAAATTAAACCAAGACCTCACCTGCTCATGCATATTAGTCCAGTTTTCTGAGTTAAGACAATATTTTCTTGAGACTGCGCCCATTTGACCCTCTTATAACCAACTTGTGACATAAAACTGATGGGTACTAGGATTACCTCTGCCGCAATCCAGAGGTGACTTCTGGTGCTAACATGATGAAGAGGAGGAGTGTGCTTGTCATCTTCTCTCTTTTCTATCTTCATTTATACTTGGTCTCTCTCTCTTAGAGTCCTTAGGGTTTCTTAATCTTCTTGGAGCATCTTGAAGTCTAGATTTAGGGTTTCATCCCTTAGAGACTTGAGATTATGGTTTTGAGATGAATCCTTAGGTGTATTTTCTGAAGAAGAACAAGAGAAGAAGATGTCCTTCCTTAGAGTACTTTTTTGAGAGATTCATGCATGTTGGAGCTCCTTGGTAGAGCTAGCGTTTTTCTTGGTTTTCCCTAGCTAGGGTTTTGGAGAGATAGTGGATTGTACTAGCCTTGTGATAAGGCTATGGTATGTACAACAAGTTCATATTATGCATATTAATGAATTTTTCATCTATCCAATGCTTGTGTAAATTGTAGATTTGATTTTCAGCCATCTATGTTCTTCATGGTTTGCGATTTACAACTATATATGTACCACTGATTTAGCATAAATAAAGGGAAATTATATTAAGTGTTTTTACATCATGATTGAAAAAGATAATGATGGATTTAATACTGTTATTATTGTTGTTATTACTAATGTAAATGAGAATTTTCAGATCTAGTTTATGCATGATAATATTTCCCTAGACGAATGAAACTTATTAGAATACTTTGGTATATTTTCTCTTTGGATTTCCTAGAATATTAGGATGTTAAGGATTGAAATATTGTAATCTTATGATATTTTTTTGTTATATACTTCATAACATCACTAAGGCTAAAAATTCATAAGGTTAAGATATGGGAAACATCTAGTTAAAGAGGTGAAACTTATGTTTTGCATTAAACTATTAAAACATAGAAATTTCCAGACCATGAACCACACATCTAAACTTATGTTTTGCATTAAACTATTAAAACATAGAATTCTAAGATCACACCACATATTGTGGTTTTAAGCACTAAATAACACTCATGAGGCCATCTCTCACCCAAATGAAACCAAGGAAGCCCAAAGGAACAATTATTTTATCAACCAACTAAGCTAGTTGGTAAATCATGGATCAAATCCCTCTCATTATATATCATGGATCAAATACCCCCTCATTATATGTTGGTCTTATGGATATATTAGATTTTTCCCATTGGGGTAAGAGAGGTATTGGGATGAGTCTTGCATTCAACCCTCATTATTGGGTTGAATGCAAGAGTCATCCCAATACCTCTCTCACCCCAATCGGAAAAATATAATATATCCATAAGACCAACCCACTCATAGCCTTGCACCATCCTGTTCTCTTCTTAACAAAGAGCCACTCATGCACACCAAAAAGCCCTCTTTATTTAAAGGGAGACAAAGAACTTTCAATTTACTAATATTTTTATTATAATTCATCTCACTTAGACACATCTCTCTCCCCTTAATTTAATAAATATTCGTGTATGTCTTAATTATTCTACTTATCTCATGTTTCACCTAGGCCCCAAGGTTAGTTAGTTTCCCTAGGTAAAGAACTTGGACACATTTCTCTCTTCCCTTAATTTGAATAAATATTCTTGTATCTATTAATTATTCCACTTATCTCATGTTTCACCTAGGTCCCAAGGTTAGTTAGTTTCCCTCGGTAAAGGACTTCTAGGCTTAAGGTAAATGTTCCTAGTCCACCATTACGTTCACACTCACACACAAAATAGCAGGGATGTTGAGACATATTTGGTCATAATCCTTTCTAAAGACATTCCTAGCTAAAAACAACCCTTTATATCGGTACACATTTCCATCAAAGTACAAGGGGAGTTAGGTTTCTCACATTCATTAACAATGTTAGTGTGGTACTTGATGGTAAATATCCTCAAGATCACTACAAATGTATGTGTACACATAGTCGTCCATGTCAATGATACAAACATCATATCAAAACTCTATGTGTTATCATGCTAAAGGGTGTATCAAAGTGTTCCACCACAAAACGTGTATCACATAGGTAGGGTTGTTATAATGGTAAGATCCTCCAAAAAGAACAAATCATAGAACAAGGGGTAAGGAGTGCCACCTAATAATGATAAGGATGATATGTCCACCTTGGGTCTAGATGATGATGATGATGATGATGATGATGATGATGATGATGATGATGATGATGATGATGATGATGATGATGATGATGATGATGATGATGATGATGATGATGATGATGATGATGATGATGATGATGATGATGATGATGATGAT
>ML786318.1:238615-249799 GCA_009831015.1 Picea engelmannii | reverse complement strand
GTGCTTCCTTCTAGTGGGTGCTAGAGAAACCAGAGAGTTGGAGCTCTCAAACAAGTTGCAGCTTGTAAAACAGAGGTAGCAGCCTCACATTGAGTTGGTGCTCAATTATAGATGATGTACAGAACTGAAAAAGACTGCCTATCTTTTCGAAGAAGAAGAGGTTTTCTCCCTTTATGGGTTTCCTCGTGAAAATATGTCTCTGTGTGTATTTTATGTGTGACTGATGATCTTTACTCTTACTGTCCATATGCTGTATGTTGCTTGATGACACATGAATAAATATTAATAATTGTTAAGAAGGTGTAAAATTGTTTAAGCTTATAAACAACTGATTCACCCCCCCCTCTCAGTTGTTTTAGTATTTCCAACAAGTTCGAGGTGGCTCGATCGAGTAAATACGAATTCAAAGACATCAAGAACAAGTCAAACGTCGAGGTGGTTCGACCGGGTAAATTCGAAGTCGAAGACATCGACAACATGTTGAAGGTTGAGGTGGTTCAACCAGGTAGATTCGAAGTCAAAGACATCGACAACAAGTCGAAGATTGAGGTGGTTTGACCAGATAAACATGAAGTCGAAGACATCGACAACAAGTCGAAGAGGTCAACCAACAAGAGGTCGACAGGTGGGCGTGTGGAAAGTGATTGAAGACCGAATGAAGGCCGACTTGTAGTCGACTGGTAATCCCACTTGGTAGTCAACTGAAACATAATCTCGAGATTCACCGGATTTGTAGCCAATGATTTGCATGGATATGTAAATGTTTTTGGGTGCCTTTTCTTTAGGTTTTTTCCTACTATAAATCCTATAAAGAAGGCGTGTTGTAATACTATAAAAGATGATGAAATCGTAGAGGTTGTTGGTCATGTAGATGTAAATCGAATTGGCTACAGGGTTGTTCTTGTGTAAATCAAGAATGTATGATGTCGATTGTATCTTAGGTGTGGACCAAGGTTAGACATGTAACCTTTTATTCTAAATGAAGAAGACAACAAGAGAGAAGAACACTCAAGGAATGTTGGTTTTCCCGGTTTGGGTTTCCAGGGTAAAATATTTGTGTATTGTCTGTTTTCTTTGTCATTTACTTTCTTGTTTAAAATAAATCTTTCTTCCTCTCTTCTGTCAGGTTTAGCGTGGAAGTGTTTCTCATTTCCTAACATGTGGTATCAAATCTTGGTTTATCAACCTTGGATCTGAGCTAAATCCTAGATTCAATAAGAGTGGTAAATAAAAAATATTTAAAGATCGTGTTTAAATAATGACGAGCAACTCGAGAATAGAGATCGAAAAATTCAATGGCCAAAATTTTGAGCTTTGGAAGCTTAAAATTGAAGATCTCCTTGTAGATTGAAAACAATGGGAAACAGTCTGTCCAGGTACCATGCCAATAGGTATGTCGACAGAAGAATGGGAGAAAATCGAGAGAAGGGTAAGGAGTACGATTCGAATTTGTCTTGCAGATTCGATACTGCTGAATGTCTCAGGTGAAGATTCGGCCAAGAAACTGTGGGACAAGTTGGGAATCTTTTACCAGTCGAAATCTCTAGTAAATAAGATATTTCTCAGAAAGAAACTGTATCTTCTGAGGACGAGTGAGCATAGTTTGGTGACTGAGAATTTAAATGCGTTTAATACCATTTTAAGCCAGTTATCTTCTATGGATATTAAAATCAATGAGGAGGATAAATGTATTAGCCTATTATGTTCTTTACTAGACTCCTGGGATAGCTTAGTCATCAATATAGGGAGTAATACAACCACATTAGCGCTAGAAGATGTGGTTTCATCTCTACTATTAGAATAAATGAGAAGGAAGAACATGGAAGGATCGAACAAAGATGAATTAGTGGTGAGAGGTCGACCGATTGACAGAGATAAAAGAAAATTATTTGGTTGAAAGTCTAAGTCAAAGGGTAGATCTAAATCCACTATTTGATTGATGATCAGATGCTAGAAATGCGGTAAAGATGGGCATTACAAAAGGGACTGTAAGTTGAAGGAAATGAAATTCAGTACATGATATGATAAGAAGCAGTTGATGAGAGAAATATCACTCCAGATAAGGGAGGCGATGTGTACCTGGCATCGACTAACACATAGTCGGATCAAGATGTTTGGTTGATCGACTTAGGAGAATCCTATAATATGACACCACATAGAGAATGGTTTTGCGAATATGAACGATATGAAGGAGGAGATGTGTTCTTGGGGGATGACTCGACAACCAAAATTTTCAGATGAGGAAGAGTTCGACTGATACTGCAGGATGGGAGGATTAGAACCCTTCCAGGTGTGATACACATTCTGAGTTTGGAAAAAAATTGATGCAGGGGTGCACACTTTATTTTAGAAGGATTCGTGCAATATGGTCATAGGCGCGATGATATTAATGAAAGGAGTTCAGATTGTAACCCTATACAAGTTATTAGGGAGTGTCGACTCGGTTGGATGCAACAACATTGTTGTTCCTAAAGTTGACTCGACTTCGACTTGAATTGACTCAACTCAGGTTGAGTCGATTCAAACCAACTTTTTTATGCATAGCTCAAAGTCGAACCAACCATGCTATGGCACGAGAGGATGGGACACAATGGATAAAAAGGACTTTGAGCTATGCATAAAAAAAGTATGGTCAAAGATTTTCCTGAATGTATTTTAGAAGTCGACTTTTGTGAAAATTGTATATATGGAAAACAAAGTCAGGTTAGGTTCCCTTCTGGAGCAACAAGGGAAAATGAGATTCTAGATTTGGTTCATAGTGATGTGTTTGGCCCTGTTATAGTGCCTTCACTTGGTTGATCCTTGTATTATGTCTCCTTCATAGATGATTTTTCCAGGAAGACATGGATATATTTACTGAGGAAGAAATAAGAGGTTTTTGAGAAATTCAAAGAGTTTAAATATCTTGTAGAAAACCAGACAGATAAGAATATTAAGGTGCTGAGGACTGAGAATGATGGTGAATTATGTGGAAAGGAATTTGATCATTTCTACAAGAATTATGGCATACCATGCCAAAATACCACACCATATACCCCATAAAAAATGGAGTTGTTGAGAGAATGAACAAAACATTGATGGACAAGGAAAGCAACATGCTCAGTGGTGTTGAGCTCATACAAGAATTCTGGGCGGAGCCAGTCGACACTGCAAGATATCTGTTAAATATGTCTCCTTCATCAACACTAGTCGACACGAATCCACATGAGGTATGGTTGGGTAAGAAGCCTTCAGTTTCACATCTCAAAGTATTTGGCTGTGATGCATTTGTGCATGTTCCCAAGGAAAAGAGGAGCAAGCTGGACAAGAATACAATCAAGTGTATTTTCATTGGATACAAAGAAGGAATGAAATGATATAAGCTATGGGTTCCTACATCAAGAAAAATAGTGTATAGTCGAGATGTGGTATTTATAGAAGTCAGAAGTAAGTTTGATCCTGAAGAAATTGTTCAGATCGAGAATAATCCAGAGAAGGTGTGGTTTGAACTAAGGAATGAAGAATATGATTTAGATGATTCGACTGAATCAGAAGAAGATGTGGAACAACCGAACCCGTTTGCAAGGAGGTTAGAATGAATAAGAAAACCAATTGAAAGGTATAGTCCACCTGACTTCTATTTCACATTCGTGTTAACTACCACTAACGATGAGGCCAAGTCAGTCGGGGAGGCAATTGACTCAACAGAGAGAAAACTTTGGAAGGATTTGATGGTCGAAGAGATGGAATCCTTGCACAATAATGAGACATGGGACTTAATCGAATTACCTAGTGGAAGAAAGCATGTTAGTAGAAAATGGGTATTCAAGAAGAAGATAAACACAACAGGTCAAGTTGAGAAATTCAAATCTCGACTGGTAGTGAAAGCATATTCCCAAGTCGAAGGAGTCCACTTCGGTGAGGATATTCCCAATTCGAAGGAGTCCACTTCGGTGATATTTTTTCCCCTGTTTCAAAATTGACTTCCATTAGAGTACTAATGTTTTGGCTGCAAAATTTGATCTAGAGATAGAACAAATGGATGTGAAGACAACGTTCCTACACAAGGAATTGGAAGAAGAAATCTACATGAAACAACCTGAAGGATTTCTAGTAAAAGGAAAGAAATATTTGGTGTGCAAACTAAAAAGATCCCTCTATGGTCTAAAGCAATCACCAAGGATGTGGTACCAAAAGTTCGACACATACATCCTTAGTTTGGTGTTTACGAGAATCAAATATGACCACTGCATATATTCCAAACAAGAAGGTGGTCATTTCATATATGTATCATTATATGTCGACCACATGTTGTTGATTGGAAACAACATGAATGCAATAAAGGAGGTGAAGAAGCAGTTATCCTCCAAGTTTGACATGAAGGATCTCGGTGCAACGAACTTCATTATGGGAATGGAGATCAAGAGAGATCGAGCAACTAGAAATATCTGGTTGAACCAAATGAAGTATATTGAAATAATATTGAAACGTTTTAACATGAAGGATTACAAACTTGTGAAGGTGTCAATTCCTATGGGAGCAAGGTTAACTGTTGAATAGTGTCTAAGGAAACAAAATGAAATAGAGGACATGACACATGTTCCTTAGGCAAGTGTTGTTGGGAGTCTAATGTACGCGATGGTTTACACTTGATCAGACATTTCCCATGTAGTAGGAGTGTTGAGCATATACATGTCGACACTTGGGAAGGAGCACTGGATTGTTGTCAAGAGAGTATTAAAATATTTGTATGGCACAAAATATTATGCTATATGCTACCACGGAAAACGTGGAGGTGACAATGAATTAAATGTACATGGCTTTGTCGACACTGACTGGGCTGGAGATCTTGATCGATGAAGGTCAACCAGTGGATATGTGTTCAAAATGTTCGGTGGATCAATCAGATGGATGAGAAAGTGACATGAGGTTGTATCCTTGTCAACAACAGAAGATAAATACATGGCAACAACTCATCGAAGTAAAGAAGCAATATGGTTGCAAAGGCAGTGTTCATAAATCGAGTTTGAGCAGAGATATATGAAGATAAGTTGCGACAATTAAAGAACAATATTTGTGGAAAAGAACCAAAATTATCATTCTAAGACTAATCAAATTTATGTACAATACTATTTCATGAGAGACATGGTGGAAAGAATCAAGGTGTTGCTGGAGAAAGTAGACACATTGGAAAACATAGTAGACTCTTTGACCAAGTCTGTGAGTGCTGTGAAGTTCTCTTGATGTAGAGAGGTAATGGGCTTTGCTTCCCTGGGTCTATGAATGAGAGTTAAGAGGTTAAGAAAAAAACAAGTGGGAGAATGTTTGTAAGGTAGCTAGAGAGGTAGTGGGGGGGCCCAGAGGGCCCATAATGATAATAGTGGAGGCCATTCAATGTAAGGTGGACTAGGTCCACTATATTATTAAATAAGGCCCACTATGGTAGTTAGACATAATAAATGGGTAGTTAGATATAATAAATGTAAGAGGACTTCTTAGAAGGTTCTACTTCTAGAATAATCTTCCTCTAGACTGTTATTAGGTGATGGTAGCACTATATAAAGGGGTTCAAGCAATGTAATGGGACATGACGAGAATTATTGTATTGTGATTTGTAGCTGAATAGGAGGATGCCCCCTCGAAGAGGCAAGTGAACATGAGAGGATCCCTTCCATAATAGGATCCATTGTATGGTGTTGCCCTACCTCAAGGGTTTTCTCTATATTCTTGTGTTCATGTTATGGTGAATGGTTTGGTTTATTCTTGGTTATTTCTGAAGTATATTTTCCCAAACAAATTACAGATCTGAGTTCCTCTAAAAGAGGACTTCTAGAGTGATGAGAAGAGGCTTTATACATGGAAGTGTGTTGATCACCATCTGAAGAATATTTTAAAATAAGTGATGGGAGAGATCCCGAGAGATCGTGAATAAGAACCTCATCAAATGTATCCTCTCTATATTCATCCATTGAATGAGTGGGAGGATCATAGAGGTGGTATCCTTGAAAATATTCATTATAGCCAACTAGAGTGAACCAATATTATAAATATGCTAATATGTTTTACCTTTCATTATGAGCATGGGCCCCTGTACAAGTTAAAAAAAAATTGAACTGAAAATTTGAGGGTTTGTTTCCAAACCATTTATCATACAAAAACATTTCCAAAATGAGGGCTTGTTTCCAAGTCTAGGGTATGATTGATGATACAGGTTGTGCAAACAACTACCTTCCTCTAAAATGAAGTCTTCAACTTTTGGAGTGAATCATAATGAGCCATCTCCATGATAGCCCTACTCTTCCTTTCAATCACTCTATTTTTATTTGGAGAATAAAATTTGGTTCTCTAGCAAACAATGCCATGCAAATTGAGAAACAATTGGAAACATTTGTTGATATATTAACCTCCTTTATCATTCCCAATACACCTAATCCTCTTGATTTTATTCTCAACAAAAAATTTTAAATTTCCTGCACTTCCCAAACACCTCATCCTTGGATTTAATGGTGAAAGCCATCAATAAATTCAAGGAAACACTTGGTTTCCCCAAGAGAATTGGTGGCCATGGGGCCATACATTAGACTATGGATCATCTCAATAAGCTAAGAATATTTCCTCACTTTATCCTTGGGAAAAGACTCTTGATGATGTTTCCCCATCACACACCCCTTGCAGACACCACTAGTAGTTCAATTTGTGGAACACCAATTGCCATATTTAGACAACTCATATCGTAAAGATCTAAAGTTGGTATAACTAATATGAAAGTGTCATAAATTCATGGTGTCATAGTCATTGGTCACCATAACACAAACTCTTTTTGCTTCGAGGAAGAAGGAATCTTCCCCACTTTGTACATAAGATTAAATTCATCAAATTACCTTGAAGCCACCACTTTAAAACCTTTATTCATGTCATTTACAACCCATTGATTTGGATATAATTCCACCCTTTTATTAGTTTGTATAATGCAATAAATAAAAAGAATATTTGGTCCAAAATCTATAACATGAAGAACATCTGTAAAGTTTTGTATCTATGATGACATCACCACATATTGAAACTTTTAGGGTTGAATTTTCATCGATAACCACTTTCTCTCAACCATGTTGTCATGTATAATGAGAGATAAGGTGTTCATGTTTGGTCATTTGTCTAGTAGATATAGAATCAACAATCGAATATTGATGAGAAGTGGACCAACATGAAAAGTGCACTGCTAAATATGCACTATGAGAGGAACCAACATGCTCATCAAAAATATATTCAATGCCTACCATAGAACTTGCAATATCTTCCATTTTTTGAAGATGAGAAATGAAAGACTTGAAGAGATGCTCCTCCTTGTGATATTAGATGCATATGAAACTTGTCCTTTTGGAATATTTTGAGTGTTTTCCCTTGCCTTGATTAGGCTCGGATCTAGGAGGGGTCAATATACCCTTTATATGGGCTCGATCTGGAGAGGGTAATTCACCCATATTAATTGAAGTAACTTGATGTTGGATCAAATTAGTAAAATCATCCACAAGGGAAGGAGTTGTAGCACCTATATAAATAAAGTGAGGCTATATAATATGATATAAAAAATACTTGAATGTAGGAGATAAATTATTGAGAACAATACTTACATATTCCAAATCTGATTTTTTTCTTTCCTTCTATTACTTCAAGGTTTTAAACCTTCAAATATACTCTTCAACAATGGCGGAGTCACCCATCATCATATTTGAAGTTTGATTTCAATTCAGTTGACTTAAGTGGTATTCATAGTACCAAAGAGATGCTTGAAGTTGTCCCATATTTATTGGCCTTAGTACGATGATTTAGATCCACGTCAATATATAGAACTATCAACCCAAAATATTCTAATCCTTCTTCAAACATATGAGGTCATAACTCTCATCTTCACTGACAGGAAGGGGTTTTGTCAAATAGATCCATAAACATTTTCTTTGAATAAAGGAAATGATTTGATCTACCCAAGAATAATAATTGGTCCCATTCAATTAGGGAAAAATCTTCTTTGAATAAATATAGGATTAATAGTAGCAAGAAAAATCCTTTGCATGAGAGAAATGAAGTCTTTAGTGTTTGGATTTATAGGACCAAAGGGTGTTTGGATTTATTGAACTTGAAGAAGGGTGAAAATATGTTAGGAATACCCTATCAAACCCTAGAAGAGAGGTGTTGGCCTTAGAGAGGATTCAAAATTCTAGAAATCATAGAAAAAACCCAAAAAGAAGATGATCTAAGGAGACCCTAGTTCTATAGTCACAAGAGAAATTGAGAGATGCCACTAACCAATAACTTTAGGATAAATTTTAGAATTGAGAGAGTAAGCTTCACACATGTCCTCTAATATAATGTTGAGATCACAAGTGACAATAGAGAATTGAATGGAACAAAGACAATGACTCAATCATAAGTGTGCTAGAGATAGAAGAAAATAAGACGCGAGGCTTATTTTCCAAAGAGAATCTTGAAGGTGTGAGCCTTAGCCATGATTAAAAATACATTAATGATACATATGAGTGTCATAAACACATGGAGATTACACCCATAATTCCAACATCCTTGATTCATCCTACCACAAAGGTTTCATACAAAGAGAAATTATAGATTATGAAAAAATTAGTGTTCCCACTACTAATATGGTTGCAATTAGAGCTATTTCCATAATTTAGCTCAACTTGGCCAGAAAATCCACTAAATGGAGGTAAAAGACACTTTTATTAATGGATATATCAAAGAATTATATGTGGTTAAATTATCAAGATTTGTTGAAATATGTAAGGAGAAGGTACACAGATTGGTAAAAACTTAGTATAAACTTAGTATAGATTGAAACAAGCACCTTATGGTTGGTGTGCTAAAAATGATGAATATCTCATATCTAATAGTTTTAGGTGAAGTATTATAGATTCTAACTTATAGATCATATTTAAAGATGGTGACATTGTCACTATGGTTTTTTTATGTAAATGATTTGATAATTATGGAGAACAATACTAGTTTTACAGAAGAAGCAAAGGAAATATTGGAAAATTCTTTGTTATGAATTATTTAGGCACATTGCACTGTTGTGATTGTAGAATGAACTTCTCTTATTAATATAATTTTAAAAGATATCAAAGCCTTGAGTTCAAGTTCTGAGTTGTAAAATGCAATCCAACTAAATCCACATCATATTCCCAATTTAATCCATGGAAAGAAACCAACCTTGACTTTCAAAATGTTTTGTACCCATAACATCCCTTCAATCATTCCTTCAAAATTTATCAAACTCTTCTCCATCCAAGTTTTTGCTACATTTACATGAAATATAAGTTATTCATTCATATTCTAGGAACACTTGCACTTGTTATGATAGACATTTAATGCCTTAGACAATTTCTTATGTGATTATTATAAAATCTCCTTGCTCTAATTCACACCTTCCACGAGGAAAATGAATCTATTACTTAAGGAGTTCACAACAAATTTTTTTTTACAATGCCAAATAAATGTGATAAACTCACCAGAATATTCAAAACATGGTTCAATACCTACTTAGCATAATTATCATATTCAATCCCACTCCATCGAAATTTTACAAATTATATAGTTTTTCTCATAAAATAAGAACAAACTTATTGCATCTATTGAGAGTTTTACTTGATAATTTTTTTACCATTAAGGTCTGCAATAGTTTAATTAACTTCTTATTTCGTACTAGAAATAGATTGGAAAACATTCAAAACCATGGCAATGCACTAGGCTTGGTCTAGTCTAAAGGTTATATTCCCTATAGGCACATAAGTGAATGAGTTTATCCTAATCACTTAACTCCAAACCTTGACAACTCCCACTAAGAATTTTTTTCCATGGAATTTTAGGACATTAAGTTATGTTATATGGTGAGTTGGAGAGCCAACCTTCGCAATTGCCACTCATAAAAAATTTCCATAGAATTTTAGGACATTAAGTTATGGTATATGGTGAGTTGGAAAGCCTACTGTTATTCCAACCTAGGTTCAAAACCGAACATGCTAAATCCCCATGTTAATACATGGTTTATATACATTGGAATGCCAAAATTATGCTAAAACCCCATGTTAATACATGGTTTATATACATTGGAATGCAAAAATTATTGTTCAAAAACCACAAAACCATTCTTTGTGACATTGTTTTTTGAGCAATGGTATATTTTTTTCCGAAACAATGCCTTGGAAAATAAGATTATCTTCAAAAGTCAACCCATTTATTTTGATTTCAAGTTTTTTTTAGTGTCATTGAAAATAACCTCCTTTTTATTTCTATGATTAATGTAATTTCAACCAAGGTTTAAAACCAAACATGCCAACTCCCCATGTTAATGCATGGTTTATAGACATTGAAATGACAAAATTATTGTTCATAAACTATGAAACCATGCTTTGCGACATTGTTTTCTTGAGCAATGGCCCTTTTTTCCCCAAACAATGCCTTGGAAAATAAGATCATCTTCAAAAGATGACCCATTTATTTTGATTTCAAGATTTTTAGTGGCATTGAAAATGACCTCCTCTTTATTTTTATGATGGGAACATCACTTGCATCTAAGGGTGGATAATATATGGCTCCACCTATTGATCATTTTGAGATAATAAACCTATGAAACTTAAAAGTTCCAAAGAATTATTTAAAAAAGGAAATTAAAGTGAGTTACTTGTAGGGGTAGATTATGCAAGGGGTAGGTTATGCAAGTCTTATCATATCCCAGAAATAATCCTAAACGTATCCAAGGCATATGACAAGGTCTATTGGAACTTTCTCAAAATATTTCACCTCAATTTTGAGTAGTTTAGGCCTTGCTAAAGTAGATCTCTAAGCAATTTTCCATATCCTCATTTATTGTATGGATTAATGGTGCATATACAAACATATTCCATAGTTCTAAAGGACTTGGGCAATGTTCTCAGTCTCACTATTCATTTTCATTTTTTTTTTGACAAAAACGGTTATGTTGCATTAATCGGCTTTCTGGCAAGCCAGAATCAGAGAGTTACATATCTGAAGAAGGTTGGTGACCTCTAACAGTGCTGCCAACCTGCTTGTGAATATCTTGGGAAACCAATCCCATTTGCTACTTAAGCTAATTCGAAAAATTGACAAAAATTGCATACATGAGTAAATTCTCACAAATTGTGAGCATAGTAGAAGACAGAAGCAAAGCATTAA
>ML786318.1:219877-237849 GCA_009831015.1 Picea engelmannii | reverse complement strand
GGGCTTGGCCATAACCCCGTGAACTTTCCGATGAGGGCATTTTCTGCTAGAAGGAGGGCAAGCTTGCAAGGGTCCTCGGGAGATAGTTCCAGAGAAGGGATCTCCTCCATCTTCTTAACAAACTTAGACGAGAGAGGAGGCTTCGATTTTGGTCCTGCTGAACAGATTAACTTTTTGAAATCCTCCAATGGATCTATTCTCTCGGCGATCTGGACTGAGGCCATCGTAGTAGGCGGCGACTACCAGCAAAGGCAGAGCAAGTCGCAGAGGCCACTTCTCCAAATGTATGCAGGAAACCGCAGGCGAGAGGCGATCTACGGCCCTGTACCTGGTCGCTTCTATAGTCAAGACGCGCCCCTCCACAAGAGGACGGGCAAGTCGCAGGGGGAGAGGCGAGCCCACTTCTCCAAAACGCGTGCCAAACACGCAGGCGAGAGGGACGCTCTGAAAACCCAAAACGGAACCCCTGCAACTTAAAAAACAACCTGGAAACGAACCAAATCCGTCCTGAAGTGATTTAGACCTCGATTTGAAGGTTATTCTCTGCAGATCGTTACCCAGAACACGCCCACCATATCTCCCAACGCAACACTATGCTGAGAGAGCGATGGGAATCTGGATCAACGCCCCTGCAAACGAAATTCAGAACGGTGGCGGCTAGGGTTTGGGCCCTAGCCGTATTGGCATTTTTCTTGAAAAATTAAAAATTTGAAGGACATGGGGGTGGGCTTTGATCCACTTATGTGTGCACGGGTCACGATACCATTTAATATGGTATCTCTGGGTGCAACCACACGTTCGACCACTACCTCAAGGTGTCCCCATGGCTCCAGGTAAAGCCCTCACGAGAATTGAACCTTGCCCAATGATGAAAAACTCCTCGCTTTCCACCATTGGATCCAACCCCTTTGGGCTCACTATTCCTTTTCATTATTACAGATAAATTCTCATTATTATGGATAAATAGGGCCCTTTCTACTATAAAATCCTCCAATTGAATCAAATATAAGATAATTTATTCTAGCTTGAATTCAATATCACATTTACATTTTTTTTTTTATGACATCCTCATCCATGGAGAGGCGACTATTTAAAAAGAAAAATAATTAATAAAAATATATTTATCTTTGAGGATGGCTAAAGCCAAAATGTTATAATGGATAAATCCAATATATGTTTCCTCAATGTAAATTGGATTTAAAAAGGACAATCAAGTTTTAAGGAAAATGATTTCCCATCAAATGTCTTGGATTTCCCTTATCCAAAACTATTGGCAAGTATGAGATCTAAAAACTTATTGTTGACAAGATGAAAATTAGGTTATTCTTGTGGAAAAGTATGTGTGTAATGCTTGCAAAAATATTGATATTGATTCAATCAGTTTTATATGTGATTCCTATTTATCAAATCTTCATTTTGTTATATCTATCTCAAGCTAGTAGAAATATTGATATTGATTCAATTAGTTTTATTTGCAATTCTTATTTATTAGATTTCCATTTTGTTAGCTTCATATGCTACCTTAGCTAATATGGAATACTCATTATGAATTTTCTTTAGAACAACTCCTATAAAGAGAAAACATAGAAACCTTTGGGAAGAAGGTAGTCGTCCTAAATGGGTTCAAGGATTAAGGTAAAACAAATGGTATATCTAATTAACAAATTTATTTATGCAAAAATTTATTGGAGGTTCATTTCTAAGTAAGGGAGATTATGACACATAATCCTCAAATCCAAATACATTGATAATATGCAATCGATGATATATATGAAATCAACATATACCAATAGAAACACGAATATGTGAGAATATTTTGAAAGTAAGGGAGATTATGACACATAATCCTCAAATCCAAATACATTGATAATATGCAATCGATGATATATATGAAATCAACATATACCAATAGAAACACGAATATGTGAGAATATTTTGAAATGCAATAATCTTATAAATAATGATATATTTTGGGTGATAAATGATGATAAAAAAATAATTTTTAGAATGATGCATATTGAAAGAATTTTAAACTTTACTTAAAATAAGTGAAGTGATTAATAATACAAGTTCAATCAGGGTAAAATATTATTTAAAACTAAAGGATCATGCATTGAAATCAAATGGAAGGAAAAAGATGTCATGTTGATTGAAAGGATGTCTCATAAGGAAGTAGAATTCTGAAGACAAACTTAAAATTTAAACCAAAAAAGTCTGATAATATTTTAGGTTTTAACTTGAAATAATATTCTATAAAGAAAGGTAACCTCCAAATTCTTACATAAAATCATTAGTGATCAAAGGACTCAATATGTAAGCCTATACGGAGTATGCCAATTAGCTTTATAAAGGAAGGTCACGTTCACACTTTGACATAAGATCAACAATGATCAAATGACTCAATATGTAAGCATATATGGAGTATGACAAGTTGTCAACATCTCAATATTTTTGTAACTTTCTAACAAAAAAAAATAATATTCTAACCCAAGTAAATTCATAAAGTATAAAAATTTAATCTCCCTGTAGAACTTGATACGGATCATGACAATTTAGCTCATTATCTTAACATTTTTGTAACTTCGTACCACATGAAATATTCTAACCCAAATAAATTTACAAAGGATAAGAATTCAATCACCCACTAAATGTAATGTTTGTAGTAAAACATCTTGATTCAATGTCCATAGCTAAGGAAATTAGTGGGAATGAAATATCTTTGTTTAGCAAAATCCCTTATTTTACAACTTTTTTTTTCGAAAAAACCAAAAATATATTATTCAACAATATATATATATATATATATATATATATATATATATATATATATATATATATATATATATATATAAAAGGATTAAAGGAAACACCAAATGAAATGATGTCTCATAAAAATAGGAAAAAATGACATGGAGAAATTGGACCCTTTTCACTACATTTATGCCTACCTCCTGCTAAAAGACATAAGATAAAGAACCGTGGAAGTCTTCAATGCACATGGACCTTAGATAAAATTGGGTAACAATAAACCTATAGATACAAGAAATTTTGGGGGAAAGTGGAAGAACAGTTATTCAGTTATTCGAGACGAGGTAAGAAAAATTATGGGATTTTATTACAAATTAAGGGATGATACAAACAATATTATTGAACTCGAAGGGAAAATTATGAAACTTGAAATTATATATTTTTGGAAGGGAAAAATTATATTTGAAAAGTTATAAGGAAACTTTCAAATCATTATTAACTTCATGATACTTTTAAAACATACTTTGATGAATTAAATATATAAAACATTAAATATCAACATGGTCTTCATGTACACCCGAGGACAAGAAAACAAAATAATTGATTCGTCACTTAGTAAGACAATTGAAAATTAGGGCAAGGCTATGATAACCAATGTTGTCATGGATATGTAGAGGATACCCACTAAAAGGTTGTCTCCAAGTTATTAAATTCTAAGTTAACTCCAATTTATCAAAGATCCTAAATGAATCTTTGAAGGTTGATACACATGCCTCTTAATACTTTGATAATGATTGGTATTTATTATTTTTGGGTTATACATTGGTAGTGAAAAACATATTATCGGAGGGATTTTTTTAGATTCATTCATTTTTTAAAAAGATAAAAGTTTCTAAATATAAGTAGAGAAAAATTGTAAGATACCATATGTATTATAATACGTAAAAACATAAATATTACAACAAATATTAACAAAACACAAAAATATAGAGAATAACAATATCAATAATAATATTTTTATTGGTAGAAAGCTAAGTTTACTTTCTTTTTCGAGGGGAACCTCCAATAGAGCAGAGCTCTATTACAATAATTCTCAAGACAAGACTTTCTCATGCCTTCTACTCGTGTTTATACTAATTTTTTCTTCTAAAGAACATTCTAGAGGAAGATCTTTCTAGAAGCGAAAGCTTATGTTAAGTCTTCTTACATTAGACTTGTTCACATGATTAAATAAACCTTATTTACTAATGTCATCCTTTATTACATGGAAAACATATGATTCTACCTACGTGAGGGGTTAGGGAGGTTAGGTCTCTAACATGCCCTCCCCCTTGAAAAGAAGCCTTGTCCTCAAGGCTTGAGATGAAGAAATTGTTGTAGAATGGTAGCTGACTCCTAAGTGGCATCTTCTAAAGGTGTATCCTTCCATTGAACTAAAACTTCCTTGATGGTGCACTGAAAGAGATGACGCTCACGATGGTCCAAGACTACTTGTGGCTGCAACCAAATGGAACCTTCTTCATCCAACTCAGGGAGACTGGTTTGAGTCTTCCACTTAGTTCCAATCACTTTCTTTAAGCATGAGACACGAAAAATATGATGGAGCTTAGAGTGACTAGGCAAATCTAACTGGTAGGCCACAACCCCCACTCGCTTGATAATTGTATAAGGACCATGAAATTTTGTGGAAAGTTTCTAACAATGTTAATATTTGAGTGAAGTCTGCTTATAAGGTTATAAAAAATGAAACACATGGTCCCCTTCAATGAATTGATGCTTGAAACGACCCTGATATGCTTGTTGCTTCATGTGATTTTGAGCCAGGGCCAAATTTTCTTTGAGGGTACAAAGAATGGTTGCTCGGACTATAATATTGTTGTCAACCTCCCTAACCTTGGAGACACATGACATGTATGAGAGAAACAACAATGGATTTTTATCGTAGATTGCTTCAAAGGGAGTCATGCGAGTGGCATTATTTTAAGATGTGTTGTACCACCATTCAACTAGGGGTAACCATTGATCCCATTGATTTTGTTTGTTAGATGTAAAACACTGCAAATACGTTTCCAAACACTTATTGACAACTTCAGTTTGTCCATCAGTCTGGGGATGATAGGCGGTGCTGAGATGCAATTGGGTTCCCTGGAGCTTGAACAATTCTTTCCAAAATTTGCTAGTGAAAGTTGGATCACGGTCATAGAAAATAGAATGAGGCATGCCATGGAGTTTGAATATATTATCCATAAAAAAATGAGCCACTATGGATGCAATGAATGGGTGTTGAAGAGCACATAAATGAGCATATTTGGAAAGAGGATCTACTACCACCATGGTGACTGACTTATTGCTCGATTTAGGTAAGCCAACAATGAAATCGATAGAAATATATGTCCAAATAGTAGGTAGAATTAGAGTGTTTGGAGTGTTCCCGGAGCTTTGAATATTTAACCCTTATTGCATTGACATCTATCACATTAAACCACAAAGGTGTGGATGTCTTGTTTCATACCATCCCCAAAAAGAGAACATTTGATCCATTCATAGGTTTTGGTAAACCTTGAATGCCTAGTAGTGGGTGAAGCATGAAACTCAGAGAGGACCATGGATTTAAGGTTTGAATGCTTTCTTAAATATAAACGACCTTTATAGAAAAGCTCTTCATTGTTCCAAGAGTACCTTGGATAAGATTGAGGATCATGTTGCAATTTTTTGGATCAGGCTAGAAAGTTTTGGGTCTTGCAACCATTCTTTGTGAAAGATCTGAAGCCATTCTACTACAATGAATGATAGAGAAAAGAGGGACCCTTCTTCTTAATATTTCCTTGAAATAGCATCAAAAACCACATTTTCTTTTTCCTTCTTGTAGATGATCTCATAATCATATCCAAATAACTTGGTCACCCATTTTTTTTGGTCTAGGGATGACATTATTTGTTTCAGAAAATACTTGAGGCTACGATAATTAGTTTTAATTTGGAAGTGTTGCCCCAATAGATAAGGACGCCAAAGATCCACTGCATGCAGAATATCCAACATTTCCTTTTCATAAGTTGATTGGCCCAAATGTTGTTTTGATAGTTGTTTTCTAAAGGTCGACCATCGTGCATGAGGATTGCCCCAATTCCTTTCCCTAATGCATCACATTCTAGTACAAAAGTCTTGGTGAATTTTGGTAGTGCCAGGACATGAGTTGTGCACATAGCCTCTTTCAAGACTTGGAAGGATTGATCAACTGCTAGAGTCCAAATGAAAGTGTTCTTTTTAAGGAGAGTAGTGAGAGAAGCTGCAACTTTTCCATAATTCAGAACAAACTTGTGATAATAGCCCGTTAAACCTAGGAAACCACATAGGATTTTATGATTTTTAAGGCAAGGCCAATCCTTCATAGCTTCAATTTTCTTAGGATACACCCATACACCATCCTTGCCGAAAATATGACCCAGGTACTCAACTTCAGAGGCTCCAAAGAAACATTTAGACTATTTGATAAAACATTTGTGCTTAGACAGTAGATGGAGAACTTGATCCACATGGGAGAGATGGGCTTGCCAAGTTTTACTATAGATGAGAATGTCATCAAAGAAAACTAAGACAAAATGATGGAGGAAATATAGAAAGACATGATTCAAGAGACTTTGAAAAGTGGAGGGGTCATTCCACCAGCTAAAGGGAATGACCAAGAACTCATAGTGACCCTCATGAGTTCTAAAGGAAGTCTTGGGGATGTCTTCCTCTTTCATACGTAGCTGGTGGTATCCATAATAGAGATAAAATTTGGTAAAGTATTGAGCACCACTCAATTCATCCAAAAGTTCATCAATTACATAAATGCGAAATTTGTCTTTGATTGTGAGTTTGTTGAGGGCATGAAAATCAGGACATATGAACCAAGTGCCTTCTTTCTTGAGTACCATGACTACTAGAGAAGAATAGGAGATGGTACTAGGATGGATAACACTCGCTTCTATCACTTCTTGAACAATTTTCTCAATTTCATTTTTCTGGGAAAAGGGATGGCGATAAGGGTGAACATTGGGAGAAAGACTGCCTGATACAGAGGAATGGAATGATCATGGATGCCATGGGGAGGGGGAAGTCCATCGGGAGTGTTAAAAATATCTTGGTGTTGGGAGAGTATAGATTGGAGGTCAGTGTGCACAAAGGGTGTCTCAACGACTTGAATGGAATAAAGTTGGGAAATAATACTAGAATAACCTTTTTGAGTAGCTTTTCCATTCGGTGGGAATTGATGATATTAGGTGAGCTTATTGTGATGCCTTGGAACTTATAGTTTTGTCCCTCCTGTTGAAATTTCATGGTTAGGTCCTTCAAATCCATGAGGATGGGACCCCCATATTAAATTCTAAGTTAACTCTAATTTATCAAAGATCCTAAATGAATCTTAGAAGGTTGATACATATGCCTCTTAGTACTTTGATAATGATTGGCATTTATGATCTATAGATTATACATTGGTAAAGAAAAGAATATTAGCAAAGGGATTATTATTTAGATTCGTTCATTTTCTAAAAAGATAAAAGTTTCTAAACACAAGTAGAGGAAAATTGTAAGGTACCATATGTATTACAATACGTAAAAAAATAAATATTACAACAAATACCAGCGGAAAAACAAAATATAGATAATAATGACACCAACAATGATATCTTTATTGGTAGAAAGCCAAGTTCACTTTCCTCTTCAAGGGGGCAACCTCTAGCAGAGCATATCTCTATTACAATAATTCTCAAGATAAGACTTTCTCATGCCTTCTACTCCTATTTATACTATTTTTTTTTCTAAAGAATATTCTAGAGGAATATCTTTCTAGAAGCGAAATCTTCTGTTAGGTATTCTTACATTAGACTTGTTCACATGATTAAATAAGACTTATTTACTAATGTCGAATTTTATTACATTGAAAATATATTATTCAACCTACGTGAGGGGTTAGGGAGGTTAGGTCCCTAACATTCCCTCCCCCTTGAAAAACAACCTTGTCCTCAAGATTTGAGATGAGGAAATTATTGTAGAATGGTAGCCGAATCCCAGGTGGCATATTCTGGAGGTGTATCTTTCCATTGAACTAAAACTTCCTTGATGGTGCACTGACGGAGATGACGCTCACACTGGTCCAAGACTACTTGTGGCTGCAACCAAATGGAATATTCTTCATCCAACTCATAGAGACTAGTTTGAGTCTTCCACTTAGTTCCAATAACTTTGTTTAAACATGAGACACGAAAAATATGATGGAGCTTAGAGTGACTGGGCAGATCTAACTTGTAGGCCACGATCCCCACACGCTTGATAATTGTATAAGGACCATAAAATTTTGGGCAAGTTTATGAAAGTGTTAAGATTTGAGTGAAGACTAATTATAAGGTTATAGAGAAAGAAACACATGGTCCCCTTTAACGAATTGACGCTCAAAATGACCTTGATCTGCTTGTTGCTTCATGCAATTTTGAGCCAGGGCCAAATTTACTTTGAGGGTACAAAGAATGGTTGCTCGGATTGTAATATTGATGTCAAACTACTAAAACTTGGAGATACCTGACATGTATGAGAGAAACGACAATGGATTTTTCTCATAGATTGCTTCAAAGGGAGTCATGCGAGTGGCAGTATTTTAAGATGTGTTGTACCACCATTCAACTAGGGGTAGCTACTGAGCCCACTGATTTTGTTTGTCTGATGCAAAACACCACAAATAAATTTCCAAACACTTGTTTACAACTTTAGTTTGTCCATCAATCTAGGGATGATAGGCAGTGCTGAGATTCAATCGGGTTCCCTAGAGCCTGAACAATTCTTTCCAAAATTTGCTGGTGAAATTTGGATCACAGTCATAGAAAATAGAATGAGGCATGCCATGGAGTTTGAATATATTATCCATAAAAATTTGAGCCACTGTGGATGCACTAAATGGGTGTTGAAGAACACATAAATGATCATATTTGGAAAGAAGATCTACTACCACCATGATGACTAGCTTATTGCTCGATTTAGGTAAGCCAATAATGATATCCATAGAAATATATGTCCAAATAGCAGGTGGAATTAAGAGCGATTGGAGTGTGCCTGGAGCTTTGAATGTTTATCCTTTTTTACATTGATAGGTATCACATTCAACCACAAAGGTGTGGATGTCCCATTTCATACCATCCCCCAAAAAAGAACATTTGACCCGTTCATAGGTTTTGGTAAACCTTGAATGCCTATTGGCCCTTGGTTATGGAAGAGAGCGAAGATCAAGAAAGAAAAGGTGAAAAGAGAACTTCGCGGAAGACACAGTAACTGTCACTGGGTAGAAGTGAGCAGACAAGCAGAAAATATGGAGAGAAGTATGGAAAACGCGAGCCGTTGGATGAAAGGAGATTGGGGACGACATATAAGCAAGGAAGAAGGATCGAGGAAAACTCAGCAAGTGGGAAAAAACCACCATTGGATGCTTTGGAGCACCGCGCGAGAGGAAAGGAAAGACAGGCTAGCAAAGCTCAGAAAAAGCCGGTCAAGTTGACCTAGGGTTTAGACGCCTAGGTTTTTGGTATCTAGGGTTTTGGCACCTAGGTTTCAACCTAGGGCTGTCGGTGAATGATTGTAATGTATAAATAGAGGTCTAAAGGGCCTAGGTTGGGTTGGTACTTTGGGTTGGTAGGATATTGTTGTCGATCTAGCTCCATTGTTGTGATGAGATATTATTGTATTGAGAGAGGGAAGTGCTGAGAGAGAGAGCCTTCTGGTATTGTAAGATTTTCAGTTGTGTACGAAGGTCAGGTCCTACATCTGGGTGTGTAGGAAGGGGAGAGAAAGAGAGAAGAAGAAACAAGATCTGCGAGATGAGAGTGCGGACAAGAACTTTATGCTTTACATCAATATAATATAGCACAGTTATGTGGACGTAGCCCTAGAGAGAGGGTGAACCACGTACATCTTGTGTTGTGTGTGTGGTTGATTCTTTGATCTCTGCCACTATTATATTGTTATTTGCATTGTTGTATTAGATCATATCTATAACTGTGCAGGGTAGATCTAGCTTGATAAGTGATAGATGCATGTTTTGTTGATGTTGTACTAGATCCACTTGATATTCCCCTGGTTGTAGACATCTCTGTCCTGCAACCCCCTCATAGATGCTTCAAGTGAGACTGCATTTGCTTCACAGGTGTTGCTGAAAGGGCCAATAGATAGGGCTTGTTGGTGCGCTCTTGGAGATGAACCCTGGGTCTGCCCCTGTGCCAACAAGTGGTTCCGTTGCCGAGACAAGAATCTTCTTGAAGGGAATGTCAAGGTGGTTTCCATCGAAGACAAAAACTCAAAAGTGGATAGAAGATCAAGAAAAGGACTTCGTTGAAGCCCAAAACAAGAACCCTAATCTTAGTTCAGAGGACTAGTTGGAGAAGTACATTTTTACGGATATACACGAGATATTCTTTGGAGGAATCCATCAAGAGTTGTATGAGTGGCTAGCTAGATTAGCCAATACCTAGTTTGTGATCTGATCCAGACTTCCCATGGTTTGGATGTCAGAGTTGATCAAGAAGGTCAAGGAAGCTGATAACACCATATCACGAGTAATAGATCACTGGTTCGATAGTACCATTGGAAGGTACATCACAGAGTTTGTTGTTGATAGAATAGAATCATATAGCCAAGCCGAGAGATATTTTTTCAAAGGACCCAGAGGAAAATTTTTGCACTTTCTGAAGTTGAGAATCAAGATGTTGTTGCATAATAAGAACGTCTTGAAGATACAATAGATTGGTTGGATTTGAAAAGACTAATGTTCAGGAATTCAGACAGCGACAACAACACAAAAGCTGGACATACGCGCAGTGGAAGAGTATTCAAAGGGGTTCACCTTGAGAACCTATTTAAGCAAAACTACGAGGAAGAGGGTTTCTACAGTTGAGAGGAAGCATATCTGACGGATGAAGAACACTCGGAACCCACCGAAACAGAGGAAGGATGAGTTGAAGAGCTTCGACGAAGAGAACCTGAAACCTCAGAAACCGCACAGACCATCAAAGTAAGTACTGTTATACTTCCCATTGATTCAGTAGTAGGCAACCAAAGTAATCCTAGTCACCAGAGCATCCAAAGAACTGCCCATAATAGCCCACCACATATTCAGTTAGGAACCCTAGGAAGATCTATGGCAGATGAGATGAGGCTACCTATCTTTAGGGGAGATGGATCTGAAGATCCTGATCAACATTGGTTTCTGTGTGAAGCCGTATGGAATATTAAAAATGTCACCAATGAAGCTGTTAAAAGGACCCAGTTCAACACTACCCAAAGGGATTGTGCACTGAGCTGGTACATGAAACTTGTCCAAGGACTTGCACAGCCTAAGCCACTAGGCAAGATCAAGAATGCGTTGATCACAGAGTTCAAGAAGCCTAAGTCAAAGTATCAATGTATTACAAAACTGAAGGAGATCAAGCAAAAAGTAGCCGAACCGGTATGGGAGTTCGATCAAAGATTCAAAACCTTAATAGGTCGATTAACTTTTCAGATCCCATATGAATAGAATAAAGAATGGTTCATCACTTCCCTGTTACCACACATCAGAGTTCCTCTTATGCAGCAGAAGATTGCTTCGCAGGCTAAGGAATTGGAGATTGCTATGAAACTTGAATCAGCCCCTATGGGAGAATCCATCTCAAGTATGAGCTAGATCTTGAGCCAGCTGACTAGTTTGTCTCTGTAGGTCGAGGACATGAAGAAGGAAAAGGGGAAGGACAAACAAGACAATATATGGTGTGTAAGATGCAGATCAGAAGGCCATGATAAGGAACTCTATCCTTTATTCCATGAATATTTGGCCTCAGGAGCACCGAGCCCTTTGAAGCAAGTCAACCTGCCCTGGTGCAAAGTATGCAGAAATAGGCACCACACAGGTGAGTGCTATTACATGCAGAAGTATGTCCAAACACCTACAAATTTATATTGTACATTCTGTAAGTCTATAGGACATGATGATAGAGATTGTAGGTCTTATGATCTCATGCACGAAAGGTCAAGAGACATATATAAGATCTAAGGTGAAGTACAACAAGAGGGAAATGCTACATAGTATAACTCTCCTAGGAGAGGAAACTTCAATCCTTGCGGTGGATTTAGAGGAAGAGGATGAGGAGGAGGAATGAGTTGAGGCTGATGAAATATCGTCTGTTACAACTGCGCACAACCAGGACACCTTGCAAGGGATTGTTAGAACCCGTGTACCACTTTCATCTACTGCATCTCATTTGACCATGTTATAGAAGAATGTCCTGTGCTACTTGCTAAGCTTCAGGAAAAATGAGGACCTCAACAGAACCCACAAGTGCAACTGATATATGCTAAACCTCGCTAAGGAGACACTAGAGTCGTTGTCATAACCAGAGGAGGCACTACTACAGGAGAGGATAGAATGACTCAAGGAAAGCTTGTAGAAGAATCAGGTATCAGGAAGGCCACAGAGAAGACCCAAGCCTTTAATGCAAAGAAAGAAAGACAAATCTTTGAGGAAGCAAGACAAGAATTCAAAGAAGATCAAGGTTCCTCGTCAAAAACACAACCAAAAATAAGAGAGTATGGAATGCCTCACGCATTTGATCAGTCTTCTTCGCCAATAGAAGGAAAAGAGGTAAGCAAGCTCATGGACTTTTTATACACTTGTATTAAGTTAATTCAGGATGAGAACGCTATGCAATATCTACAGAACTTAATCAAACAGTATGAACTAGGAAAGACAAACCCCTTACTGAATAGGGAAGTACACCAAATTGGTAAGAAGAGAAGGACAAATAAGGAATTACATTTGAATGCTGAAATAGGAGAGTATGAGATAGACTATGTATTCCTCGACTTAGGGTCAGAGGTTAATGTCATGAAGAAGAAAAATTAGGCACAGATGGGAAAACCTAAGTTGATCTACTCCTCTATCAGGCTTAGGATGGCTAATCACCAAGTTGTCATCCCATTTGGAATATTGGAGCATGTCCCTGTGGACATCGATGGAGTAATAACGTTTGCATATTTTGAGGTAATTGAAATAGTTGACAATAGTTGTCCTTACCCTGTGTTGTTAGGAATTGATTGGGCCTTTGATAACTCTATTGTTGTTGACTTAAAGAAGAGACGCATGACTTTTGAAAAGGATGGCCTTAGGGTCATCGCACCTTTAGATCTAGATGAAGGTCAACAATACATAGAGCCCATAAGAGAAGAAGACTACACATATGCACTAGAAAACATATTATACAAACTGACAGCCATACAAGAGGATTACATCAACCCTATAGCCAATGGGAATCTGAGTTGGCGAAGTGACAACCCATGTTCATCATATTCAGAAGAAGTGCTGGAAAACTGACAGAACCAGATGTATGAAGTATCCACCAGAAGATGTGCTAGATTAACCAGAGAAGTCTGTTGGATCGACACAACAGTAAGTAACTTACCCACCTTTGATGGTCTGAACCCTTTAGAAGGCTTCCTATCAGATTTTGAAGAAAATGTACCAACACAACAGAGGTTGTTGGCAATGTATGAGGCCCTGAAAGCCACACCAGTAAGATGGTGGGGGACACACAAAAGTAATATTACAGACTAGGCCCAATGTCGAACCTCGATGACAGTGCATTTCTCGGCACAAGCAGTCAGTTGTGAAGTAAGATATACTGGTCGAAGTTTCCCAAAGGACCATGTGCAAAGCTGTGAAAAGGCCTGTAGCGACATCCCTCGAGAACAATGGGTGCACAGATTTATTAACACACTGGATATGACCCCTATCAACTGGTACCTTCAAGAAGAACTGCTCCTCATCACTGTAGACTGGGAAGGTATGATTCAAAATTTTGTAACCACCTTTTTATTTGAAAGTGAATATATTTTAGTAGACCAAGCATTACAGATTGTGAGAAATAAAGTATTCTAGGAGGCATCTATCCTCTCTATGGAACAAGAAGAGGACGAATGGATTGTGCCTCTCCAAAAATTGCAAAATTGCTACAACATCAATGTTGACGATTATGACCCCAGGAAGGTAAACATCACTGAAACAGAAGGTCAAAGAGATGTGGAAGGACCAGGAGTGGAGTTACCATTTTTTGGTCAGCCAATCAGTATTAAAAAAGTCAATATTGGGACGAAGGAGACACCAAATCTTGCCAATGTCAGAGATTATTGGGATGATGCTACCATTGACAAGATTACAGAGTTGTTGCATGAATATCATGACTTGTTTCCAACCAAGTTCACTGATATGAAAGGTATCAAAGGTCCTATGGGAGAGATGAGGATACCTTTGAAACCAGGTGCGAAGCCAGTCAAGCAAAGACTGTCACACACCCACTATGGAAACCTAGATTTTTCGTCTTTTTTTTCGAGGGACAGAATCCCCAAATTTCTATGGGCCTAGTGCAAACCATCCCTTCCTTTATCCTCCTCCAAGAGACCACAACCTGGCATTAGCACAAGCGCCTTTCGCAACTTGCGAGTTGGGAGTCAAGGCTCTCGACTCCTCTTTCTCTAAACGTCGATACCCGAGATGTGATACGGGTATGGATCCCTCCTCACTAGCGCCTGTTACATGTAACCGTAGGCTAGGCTAAACACTAGCACTACTCATAGCTCGCGACTTCGCTAGTTGGAGTGTTGAGCTCTCGTGCTCCTCCTTTGCGAATCCCCGAGATGAGAGAGGTCAACGTTACGTGGACTCTGCCAAGCGATGCGTACATGCCACTTGTCTCCTCCATTGTACTCTGCTTACGAGCTATGTCGCTGCCGCCCGTCGCACGAGACCTCGGCTCTCGGCGTTTCGCGACCTTAGCGATCAAGGTGCAACTTCTTCATCCTGTGAAACCTCGAACCACGATAAGTCAACAATGGGTTGACCCTTTCCCGAGTGACATGTGTCCACCACTTGTCACCCACTCCCACCTTTCTCTGTGTGCTTGTTGTTACACCACCTATCAACCATGCAGTCCCCACCTAATGGATGTGCCACGTGTTCGCATGAGCCCTCGATGCTCAACACTTCGCGACTTCTGCAGTCGAAAGGAATTTCTTTCAACCTTTGAACCCTTGATACGTGATACCATGCGGAGGTTCTGATCCAACGATTCTCCCATGGCTTGGATCCAACGAACATGATCACCTCGCAATTTCGTGAATTGTGAGTTCGTGCAGTCCTACCCTTGACCACTCCAAGTCGCGAGTTAGCGAAATGTTGCCCGAATGCCACGCGTCCTGTGTCGATGGATGGTTCCAAATACTTTGGGACTTTCAGGACGTTGTCGAGTCCAATTTCCTGCCTATGCAAAGGTTAAGATCGACGGTCAATAGAGCTCTGACAGATCCTTGGATCTACGGTCCTGGATCCCATCACTACTTGTGAATGCTGAGAGGGTCGAGGTGTTAATTTCTGCACTCCTCCTCTAGATCCATCGGTCTTGACAGATCTGGGGTATTTCCGAAAGGATTCCGACCGTTCGTCTACCAAATGATGGGGTATTCTCTTTCGATCATTGGACTCGCTATCCTTTCTGAGCTTGAATCACGAAATTCAACCTCTCGGAGCTTCAAACTCTCATGACTCTGAGACCTTAGAGAGCTACCCTTTCTTGCATAAGGTTTCCAGATCCAGATCGCATGAACCTTCAGACAGTTCTTGGGCAATTTTCCCTGATCTTGGTCGAGTATCTGGGTAAAGGTTCGGTACGGTTCCAAGGTTTATGGGGTAATTCCTGAGGAAGAGTACTCTCAAGGAGCCTTCCTAGAATATTACGAGAATCAGGAAAACAAGATGATTCTCGGTGGAGCGAACTCATGCCCCAGACTTAAACATTTGTATAGAAACCAACTATGGCATGTAAATATACACATGCATCCATTATTTACAGTCTAAAACATCAGGCAATCATTTCACACAGAAATCATTATGGGCATATAAACATGAGCATGTATTCATGATATTCAATTCAAAATACAAGGCATAAAACACTTATCAGTTCCACCAGGCGTGATGCAACTATTGAGAGGGGTGCTCGTTTCCACCCAACCGTAGGCTCAGTGACTCCAAACGGATTTACCACCAGCCACCCCCGAGCTAGACCACGATGCTTTGAGATTCAGTCTCCTACTTCCAGCTCAACGGAAGTCAAGGATGAAGGTTACTCTCCTTCTCCTGATATAGAAAAATAATCCAGGATGAAGGTTACTCTCCTTCTCCTATGTTCAGAACTCCTTGTATTTCCAGAGTTTCTCCTGTTCTCTTCCACGATCCTTGTCGCACACACTCTCTCTCTCTCTACCCTTTACCACACCTCCTCTCTTGCCTTTTCTCTGCAAGATTGCGTGTGGCACAAATTTCCCCGTTCGTGGTCAAGTCTGGGAGATTTTACGGATGGGCGGTTCACCCCCATCCCCTCATTAACTCTTGAGGAGCCTCCCCACCTACCAATCTGACGAAAAATCCATTCCAGGGTCAGAGAGTTGCTTTCGTCTTTGAGCAAGTAAAAACCAGTACGGTACTGGCTTGGTGGAAGTTAACGCAAACATTCCAGGTCCCTTCCACCACCTCTCATTAGCCATCATGGTCTCTTTTAGCACATCCCCCTCCCAGCAGTCATGAAACACATATTCATAACATAATTTACATTCATCGACCTTTTATACAAAGGTCTGTCAAATCAAACATTCACATCTTTGAGTTTGACATAGTTCTTGACCAATATAGTTATTTTTACAGACTGGGGGAAACAGGGTGTTACAAAGACCCTACAGATTGAACCCAAAATATAAGGAAAAAGTGAAGATTGAGCTTGACAAAATGATAGAAGCAGGGATTATAGAACCTGTCGAAGAGTCGGAGTGGATTATCCCTATGGTGGTACAAGACAATAAGAAAGGCGAGATTAGGATATTCATAGATCTCAGGAAGTTGAATGATGCTTGTTTGCATGACCCTTTCCCTACACCATTCACTAATGAAGTATTAGATAATGTGGGAGGCCAGGAGTTATATTATTTTACAGATGGATTTTCAGGATACCATCAGATCTGGATTGCCAAGGAGGAACGCCACAAGACCACGTTTGCCACAAAATGGGGATCCTACCAATATACAGTGATTCCATTTGGACTGAAGAATGCCCCAACCATATTTTCCAGGGTGGTGGTAGAAGCCTTCATAGAGTTCTTGCATAAATTTTTAGAAGCATATTTTGATGATTGGACTGTGTTTAGTTTGTTGAAAAACCATATTGAATGTCTAAGTCTAATGTTGGATAAATGTAGGCAGTGTCAAATTGCTTTAAATATGAAGAAGTGCATCTTATTCTCACCATTTGGAGTACTATTAGGACATATTGTATGCAAGCGGGGATTGTTGGTTGACCCATCAAAAATTGCAATTATAGTTGATTTGCCGCCTCCTACTTCAGTTAAACAACTGCGCACTGTGCTGGGACATACTGGCTATTACAGGAAATTCATCAAAGGATATGCACACATTACAACACCTATGGATAAGTTGCTGAAGAAAGACTGTCAGTTTAGCTGGACAGAAGAATGTCGGATGAGCTTTGACACACTAAAACAAAAGATGGTTATTGCACCTGTTATCACTCCAAGAAACCCTTTGTGGTTGTAGGCCAAAGGTGCTTGGTAACTTCAAGTAAAAATGTTTATTTTATTTTATAAGTGGATCAATGAGATAACAAATCATAACTGGAGTACTCAGACCATAAATGGGTAATCAAATGAACAGAGCTCTCATAAAACAATAATCAGATGGTAAATCTTAAGTGAGTGAGAAGACAGAGCTAACAAGACAAATACAATCTGTAGGGCTTATTAAACTGTATTAAGCAATTTTAAATAAATTATGAGCTGACTGGTGAGATGACAGTCACTGCAACTAAAACAATTTACATAAAACAGAGAGAGATGGATGAGGAATCTGATATTGTAAAAGAGAGAAATCTATCTTTGTATTATCCTTCAAGTCTGCTTACAATCGTAGTATAACAAGTATCTGAAATTGAACTCCCCACATTCATCTTCCTTCTGTAGCTTTATAGATTAACAATTCAGTTATCAGATCCTAAAACTATGGATCTGAATTTCCAGAAATAGTAAACAAAAAATAGGAATAGATCCTCAAATAAAGTAAATCTTTATCTGCTGGCCCTTAAAATGTGGTTGAAATCTGATGATGTGTAGCT
>ML786318.1:187806-215936 GCA_009831015.1 Picea engelmannii | reverse complement strand
TCATAACTGGAGTACTCAGACCATAAATGGGTAATCAAATGAACAGAGCTCTCATAAAACAATAATCAGATGGTAAATCTTAAGTGAGTGAGAAGACAGAGCTAACAAGCCAAATACAATCTGTAGGGCTTATTAAACTGTATTAAGCAATTTTAAATAAATTATGAGCTGACTGGTGAGATGACAGTCACTGCAACTAAAACAATTTACATAAAACAGAGAGAGACGGATGAGGAATCTGATATTGTAAAAGAGAGAAATCTATCTTTGTATTATCCTTCAAGTCTGCTTACAATCATAGTATAACAAGTATCTGAAATTGAACTCCCCACATTCATCTTCCTTCTGTAGCTTTATAGCTTAACAATTCAGTTATCAGATCCTAAAACTATGGATCTGAATTTCCAAAACTAGTAAACAAAAAATAGGAATAGATCCTCAAATAAAGTAAATCTTTATCTACTGGCCCTTAAAATGTGGTTGAAATCTGATGATGTGTAGCTCAGCCTCCCAAGGCTCTCTGAAATTCGAATTATGTGAGGTGTCTCCCAAAACCCTGAAATTCTGCCTCCTTTAAAGATGGTAAATGACATTTGTACACCTTTTCTTCTCTTCATTTTCCAAAAGTGGTTGATTAAACAAACTTGATAATTCATTAATAAACCCTTAGAAGAGGTTTCAATTCATTCTCCTGCAAAAAATTACGATCTGGGTGAAAATCGTAACATTCTGGCCGTGACAGGCTTTCCACATCGCATAGCTCGTGAAAAACGCTCCTTAGCTGCGGAAAGGCGGCACTTTCAACAGCTAACAGGTCATAAAATATCGATTTGCGTTGTTGAAAGAGGGCAGATTTTCAAAATCAAATTTCTCGGTCATAGAAAATCCATTTTTCATGTATGAATAGTCGATCGACATCTAGAGAATCTAATCTTTCCAATGGTGTTTTCAGATCTTCATTTGGAGCTCGGGAAGGGATTGAAAAGTTCCCTTCAATTTTAAGTATCATTCTTTCCATTTGCAATTCAAAACGCTAAATGGTCCTTTGTGAACAATGTCTGATATGGAACCAAAGATTTGATTTGATTTTGCCAGCCCGAGAGTATAGCCTCTGTACCTGAGCCACTAAACTCGAACTTGCCATCCCTGATGCTATGATTTTAGAGCGTGAGTTTCTGAGCCGGATCCGAGATGTAATCCGACTGGGACGTGAAACTCGAGTTGAAATGATTACCCACTTCCACCAGCGCGTCTTTCTGATCGCAAGTTGATTTGATTTTGAAACATGGATAAGCGCACATGATTCCCGCTTTCTCCAACCAATGACCCATGGAAAATGCCCCTCAGCTGTAGAAACCTACCACTTTCACCAGCACATGATCCCGCACGAACTGCTCCTTATCTGTTTTAAAGCTTTCACTTTCCTCAGCGCGCCACCATGTGAGAACTTATCCTTAGCTGTTGGAAGTCTTCGCTTTCACCAGCGCATGACCCTATGGAAAACCTCCGTTAGCTGCGGAAAGTCTTCACTTTCCTCAGCGCGTGACCTTTTAAGAACTGCTCCATAGCTGTGGAAAGCATACACTTTCAACAGCGCACGACCTTTTAAAGACCACTCCATAGCTGCGGAAAGCATGCACTTTCAACAGTGCACGACCTTGTAAAGACCGCTCCATAGCTGCTAAAAGCATGCACTTTCAACAACGCAGGACCTTGTAAAGACCGCTCCATGGCTGTGGAAAGCATGCACTTTCAACAACACACGACCCGCGAAACTGATTGTTGGACATTTTGAAATTCACCACTTTTAACAGCGCGCAAACTTATGAGAAGCGCTCCTTAGCTGCTGAAAGTCGCCACTTTCCATAGCTAACACTCAACTTTTGGACACACGTTAGCTGTTGAAAGTGAATTATGCAAATTTTGAAAAGAAGACTTTATGGATCATATTATTTTCTAAGACAAAAACCAAAACCTAAGTTTTGCAGCTAAAAAGACTCAAAAATGAATTGAGGCAACTACTGATAGCCATGCTATCCACCACAAAACTCGACTAAAAGGACGGTTTTATTTTGGGAGATAACATCACCTATTCTGGTTTTTCCAGATTGGAGCAAAGAATTTCATGTGCATGTCGATGCGTCTTCTATTGCATTAGGAGCAGTACTGGCACAACCTAGAGAAGGGGATATCGACCATTCGTTATCTTTTTCGAGTAGGAAGCTATCTATAGCTGAAATTAATTACACCACCACTGAAAGAGAAGGACTAGCCATGGCGTATGCGCTGCAAAAGTTCTGCCACTACTTGTTGGGAGGACACTTTAAAATGTTCACAGATCACTCCACGCTAAAGTACCTAGTCAAAAAGACAGTGTTGGGGGGACGAATATGCAGATGGTTTCTACTGTTTCAAGAATATGATTTTGAAATCATAGTTAAGACAGGAAGAATGAACAAGGGCCTTGACCACTTGTCGACGTTGGAACATGGCGAAGAACCCACCAGTTTGGAGGATACACTGTCGGATGCACAACTGCTCGCCATTATAAATATTGACGACCACTTCATAGACATAGTCCAGTTCCTGTCAACAGGAATGGCACCTAGTAAGTACACAATTCCCTAGAAGAAACAATTAGTGGTGTACGCTATAGACTTTTCAATTATAGTCGGTCAGCTATACAAAATGGGACCTGATGAGATATTAAGGAGGTGTGTTATGGAGACAGAGCACTCACTGATCCTTGTAGAAGCTCATGAAGGCATTGTTGGAGGACATTATGCAGGGAGAGAAACTACGCAGGAGGTTCTGAGGGATAGCCTTTGGTGGCCTACCTTACATAGAGATTCTAAATATTATACCAGAGCCTGTGATGTATGCCAGAGAGTTGGAAAACCATCCCGAAGAGATGAAATTCCATTAGCACCACATATGACCCTACAAGCATTTGAAAAGTGGTCCATTGGCTTTGTGGGACCTATAAAACCACCAGGGAAGCGCACAGAAGCAAGGTACATAATTACTACGACAGAATACCTGACTAGATGGGTTGAAGCCAGAGCAGTTAAGGACTGTAGTGCAACTACAGCTGCACATTTTATATTTTATGACATAATAACTAGGTTTGGATGCCCAAAGATCCTTATGAGTGATCAAGGAACACACTTCATCAATAAGACAGTCGAATCCCTGACTGAAGAACTTGCAATCCACCATCAAAAGAGTACACCTTACCATCCACAAGCAAATGGAATAGTTGAAGCATTCAACAAGATCTTGGAGATAACATTAACGAAGATATGTAGTGCGAACATAGATGATTGGGATTTAAGAGTACCTGCAGTACTATGGGCCTATAGAACAGCTTGCAAGAAATTAACACTACAGACCTCGTTTAAATTGGTTTATGGTCTTGAAGCTGTTGTTCCAATGGAGTATTTAGTACCAAGCCCGAGAATTTTTTCTTTTACACACATGGATGATACTGGAGAAGTTCAAGAGAGGCTTGCACAGTTGGTTGAACTGGAAGAAGACAAATTTATTGCAGGATTCCAGCAACAGGTTCATAAGGAAAGAGAGAAGGCTTATCATGACAGGCACATCAAAAAGAAGGCATTCAAGCAAGGTGACTTAGTACTGGTGTACGACAACAAGTTCCTAAAACATCCTGAGAAGTTTATAATGCATTGGCTTAGACCGTATGAGATTTCTTATGTTACTGAAGGGGGAGCTGCGCAACTGAAAACATTGAAGGGAAAATGAAAGGAAGGATTAGTAAATGGGAGTTGGCTGAAGTTGTACTACGACAACCAGCTGCCTCGCACACCTCAGTAAGAGCAATAATAAAAGGGTCTAGGTACTAGGTGTAGTTGAAACTGGGTACCAGACATAGAAAAGACAGTCTGCACAAGGATGATAAGGAGTCATAGAGCAGAAAGCAAAGGCTGCTCTGCACAGTCCAAAGTCGAAGCAAAACAAAGAGATCAGATCTGAAGTGCCTTGGGACGAGTCACAGGTGATTTTTGGGGGCCTGTTGGCCCTTGGTTATGGAAGAGAGCGAATATCAATAAAGAAAAGATGAAAATTGAACTTCGCGCAAGACACAGTAATTGTCACTGGGTCGAAGTGAGCAGACGAGCAGAAAATATGGAGCGAAGTACGAAAAAAGCGAGTCGTTGGACGAAAGGAGATCGGGGATGACAGATAAGCAAGGAAGAAGGATCGAGGACAACTTAGCAAGTAGGAAAAATCCACCATTGGATGCTTTGGAGCACCGCACGAGAGGAAAGGAAAGACATGCTGGTGAAGCCCGAAAAAAGCGGGTCAAGTTGACCTAGGGTTTAGATGCCTAGGGTTTTGGTATCTAGGGTTTTGGCACCTAGGTTTCGGCCTAGCACCGTCGGTGAATGATTTTAATGTATAAATAGAGGTCTAAAGGGCCTAGGTTAGGTTGGTACTTTGGGTTGGTAGGATATTGTTGTCGATCTAGCTCCATTGTTGTGATGAGACATTATTGTATTGAGAGAGGGAAGTGATGAGAGAGAGAGCCTTATGGTATTGTAAGATATTCAACTATGTGTGAAGGTCAGGTCCTGCAGCTGGGTGCATAGGAAGGGGAGAGAAAGAGAGAAGAAGAAAGAAGATTTGTGAGCTGAGAGTGCAGACAAGAAATATATGCTTTACATTAATATAATATAGCACATTTCTATGGATGTAGCCCTAGAGAGAGGGTGAACCACGTACATCTTGTGTTGTGTGTGTGTTTGATGCTTTGATCTCTGTCATTATTATATTGTTATTTGCATTGTTGTATTAGATCAGATCTATAACTGTGCAGGGTAGATCTAGCTTGATAAGTGATAGATGCATGTTGTGTTGCTGTTGTACTAGATCCACTTGATATTCCCTTGGTTGTAGACATCTCTGTCCTGCAACCCCCTCATAGCTACTTCGGGTGAGACTGCATCTACTTTGTAGGTGTTGCCAAAAGGGCCAGTAGCTAGGGCTTGTTGGTGCGCTCTTGGAGTTGAATCTTGGGTTTTCCTCTGTGCCAACAATGCCCAATAGTGGGTGAAGCATGAAGATCAGAGAGGACCATGGATTTAAGGTTTGATTGTTTTCTTAAATACAAACAAACTTTATAGAGAAGATCTTCATTGTGCTAGGAGTACCCTAGATAATATTGAGGATCATGTTTCAATTTTTTGGATTAGGCTAAAATTTTTGGGGTCTTGCAACCATTCCTTGTGAATGAACTGAAGCCATTATACTACAATGAATGAGAGGGAAAAGAGGGACCCTTCTTCTTCATGTTTCCTTGAAAGAGCATCAACAACCACATTTTTTTCCCTCCTTGTATATGATCTCATAATCATATCCAAACAACTTGGTCACCCATCTTTTTTTCTCCAGGGATGAAATTATGTGTTTCATAAAATACTCGAGGCTACAATAATTAGTTTTAATTTGGAAGTGTTGTCCCCGATAGATAAGGACGCTAGAGATCCACTTCATGCAGAATAACCAACATTTCATTTTCATAGGTTGATTGGCCCAAATGTTGTTTTGACAGTTGTTTTCTAATGAAATACAAAGGTCAACCATCTTGCATGAGGATTTCCCCATTTCCTTTCCTTGACGCATCACATTCTAGGACAAAAGTCTTGGTGAATTTTGGTAGTTTTAGTACAAGAGTTGTGCACATAGCCTCTTTCAAGACTTGGAAGGATTAATCAACTGCTAGAGTCCAAATGAAAGTGTTCCTTTTAAGGAGAACAGTGAAAGGAAATGCAATTTTTCCATAATTCTGAACAAACTTGTGATAATATCCCATTAAACCCAGGAAACCACTTAATATTTTATGAGTTTTAAGGCAATACCAATCCTTCCTAGATTCAATTTTCTTAGGATCCACCCATACACCATCCTTGTCGATAATATTATCCAGGTACTCAACTTTAGAGGCTCCAAAAGCACATTCAAACTATTTGATAAAAATTTTGTGCTTAGACAATAGATGGAGAACTTTATCCACATGGGAGAGATGGGATTTCCAAGTTTTACTATAGATGAGAATCTCATCAAAGAAAACTAAGACAAAATGATGGAGGAAAGGATGAAAGACATGATTCACGATACTTTGAAAAGTGGAGGGGTCATTCCACAAGCCAAAGGGCATGACCAAGAACTCATCGTGACCCTCATGAGTTCTAAATGAAGTATTGGGGATGTCTTCCTCTTTCATACATATCTAGTGGTATCCAAAATAGAGATAAAGTTTGGTAAAGTATTGAGCACCACTCAATTCATCCAAAAGTTCATCAATTACAAGAATGCGAAATTTGTCTTTGATTGTGAGTTTGTTGAGGGAATGAAAATCAAGACACATGCACTAAGTTCCTTCTTTCTTGAGTACCATGACTACTAGAGAATAATAAGGGATGGTACTAAGATGGATAACAATCACTTCTATCACTTCTTGAACATTTTTCTCAATTTAATTTTCTGGGAAAAGGGATGACGATAAGGGTGAACATTGTACTTGTGGATGAGCACAGGTGAACGTGTGAAGATCTGGTTCGTCTGTGTAATGCAATGAACCAAAGATATGACATCCCTATGGATATTCCCCTAGTGGATGAGCACTAGTGGGTGTATCAGATCCTTTGCTATATATTGTTCAAGAGTCATACCTACCTATAACCCTAATTGTTATGTAAAGGGTACAGTTCGGCCCCACCTTAATGTGATTAATAATAAATGTAAAAGATAACTAATCTGGTTAATATTAATTATAATAATAATAATAATAAACAATTATAATGTGACTTAGAGAGGTCGGCCCTGTTGAGCCAATAGACACTTCTGTTGACAGGTTTAGGTTAGTATAAGTAAAGGTAAAATCCCCATTGTGGAAATATATCTTTCATGTGAGTTTGGAAATTTCAGCAAGTACATCTACTTGGGAAAAGGTGTGCACCTCTCTTGGGCGCTAGTCTTATAGGGTTTGATCACCCTCTTGTGTGCTAGGTATTTATTGGTGGTGAAGGTATTTCTCTTGAAGAATATAACAAAGGATTTGGTTGGGTTTTCTTCCCTTGTTGAGAAGGGTTTCCCAGGATACTTCTTGTGTTCTTGTGCATGGTGTTTCTTCTTGTGATCTTGGTTGTTGCAACATTCTTGTTTATGGTTAAGACAAATGAAAATTGAAATTAACTACATGTTTAACCTATATTATTGAAAAATAAACATGGTTTCATAGATTAGGTCTTGAAAGAACCCATTGCACAAGCATCTATCAAGTCTCCTCTCACTTCTGCAGAACCGTACGACCCTCGTAGGATTTCTAGAAAAATCTATAAAACCCTCCTTTCATTGGTGATACAGCCCTTAATACTTGGGCGTTGGGGATATTTTTGGCATGGAAGAGTGCGATATCCTCCAGCACATCTCCATAATCTCTCAAAGTGAAATTTCGAGCATTTTGAAATTGTGGTCCTAGGGTTTCTAGGGTTATGCTAATTTATGCAAAAAATTCAGAATTAGGGTTTCTGTAACTCATTGAAGGAGCTCTTCAGCTCAACAGTGTTCTCCTATCTTTCAAAGGCTTATTTTTGGCAGTCATAAGTCCAACAAAATCTAAAAAGTGCCAGCCTATCCTAGCCGTTAGGTTTTCTGGCCCAAATTGACAAGGATTTGTGAAGAATCTAAAATTATGAAGAACAAAACTATGATGGAAGATAGGCTTGATGGATCAAGCAACTTCACGTTCCTGGAAGACAAGACTTCAGAGGAAGGCTTATTGTGGGTGATACAAAAAGGTGACACTGTGACTACCCTCTTCATGAAGATGTCAAGAGCATAGAGATCAGTCAAGTGCCATTGGAGAAATCATATCAACACCCTCAGGTATGCACTTGTATATATATTATTTGTATCATTATCATAAGGGTAATTGCAGGAGGATGGAACATTTTTTCTGAAGTCATGGATCAAGAGGGATCTTAGTACATTCAGAGGAACAACACACTGGAAGTGAAGACTCTAGGTTTGATTGTTGTAATTGTCATTCCTCTAAATCTATATTTCTAAAGCTTGCTACATTACAAGTAGATGTTTTAGCTGTGACAACATTCCTTAAATTGTTTTGATTCTAGAGATGTACACATTATTCTCCTTTAGGATATATTCTTGTTTTGGTTCTTCTTGTTTTCTTGTTCCAGACAGGTTAACAACAAAGGAATATGTTTATCCTTCAGAGGGAGTCACTTGACTAAGAGGGAATCAAAACTATTTGAGAAAGAGGAAGAATAGAACCATCATTGGGGAAACCAATGCAATAATACATTATCAGAATCCTTCTATGATTCTATGGGAATAAGCATGCATGACATAGTATATGTTCAGAACAAGAGTCTTCACCAAACTTTGAAAAACATAACTCCCAAAGAATCCTTCACTGGAGTGAAGCCTGAGATTGAACACTTCAGGATATTTGGGTGCCCAGTGTATTTTCATGTACCCAAAGAGAAGAAGTCCAAGCTAGATCCTTTAGAAAGAAAGGATACAGTGAATCTTCAAAGACATTCCAGATCGACATCCCTGGTCAGAGACAGATTGAGACAAGGAAAGATGTTTCCCCTGAAGAAGAGATAGCTTTTCAAAGATCCAGAGAATCTCAAATGGAGATTGACAGTGAGACAATGCCTTATCCCCGTTCAACAGTTAAAAGAGAGACATACATTATTCCATTTGATCCAGATGCTCCGATTGATATGTTCAAATATATTGTAGTAGGGCATAAAAGGGCTACCTAGACTCACTCTGCAAGAGGCAGAGAAACATACAAGCCTCTCAAGGAACATCCCGAGAAAGCAAAGGAGATTTTCAAGCTATCCTTCAGTCATGAGCCACTTCATTGGTGATGAGCTTCTTGATCTTAGAGAAGAAACATGAGAACATGTATGGAAATATGCCATAACAGAAGAGTACCAGTATATCTTAAATGATGGTGTATAAGACATTATTCAGGGACCAGAAGGGAATTCAGTGGTAATTTCCAAGTGGATCTATAAGATCAAGCATACAGCTGATGGAAGTGTTGAGAAATACAAAAAAAAATCTATAGCCAAAGGTTTCTCACAAACAGAGGGAGTTTTCTATGATGAGACACTTGATCCAGTGAAACTGATACAGTTCCATCTGTACTACCATCCATGAGTTGGAAACTATATCAGATAGATAGATTCTTGATGAGTTTGGATTTCAGCAAGAGTGTTGTTGATCTAAACCTATATCATTACGGTGTTGGTGATGAGAGCCTGATGACTTATTCATAAATCCTTGTTGTTGGATACAAGTAATCCTTGACTTTTGAATTCAAGATGAAGAATCTCAGTATGATGCACTAATTCTTGGGACAAGAATTATGACAAAGGACTGATAAGATTTTCTTGAGTCAAGGAAAATATATAGTGAAAATATTCAAGAAGTTCAGTATGACAGAATGAAAAATCCGTCGTGATGGATTTAAAGAAGAAGATTGATGATGATTCAGATGAGACTGATCCATAGCTGATTGGATCATCGATGTGTCTGGTTAACACCAGACTTGATTCATGCCATGCTGTGAAGGTTCTTAGTCATTTCATGAGTCAACTGAGACAGACTCACTAGACAACAGTAAAACATGTATTGAGATATATACGAGATATGGCCTGAGATATGCCTCCAGTGTGAACTTGAGTGTGTAGGATATGACAATTCAGATTGAGTAGAAAGTATAGTGAACAAGAAAAGAACATTCGACTAATGTTCTATCATGAAGATTTTCCATGGTTTCCTAATACAACAGAAAAAAAAAACTATGTGGCCTTGAGTACCACAGAGGTAGAGTATATAGCATCGAGTGTGCGAAGCAATGTGGCTTCACAAGCTTCTGATAGATTTACTTGACCGTGAGATGGATCCTATGATGATAACCAAGAGCCATGAGTAAATCTCCTTGAGAACCCAATGTTTCCCAATGATATGAAATATCCTTATATCAGAGATATGATGTAGAGGAAAATCGTACACATGTAGTACCTTTCTACACATGAGCAGATTGCAGATATCTTCACCAAATTAACTTCATGGAGAATGGCTCCCTAGTTGAGAGGGACTGTCGATAACTCCAGCCAAGAAAAAATTCAAAATGCATCTGTGTGAAACTTGGCGTGATAAAGAATGCCTCCCTAGCTAAGAGGGAGTGTTGATGAATGCAACTATGTGAGAGATTCTCCATCTTACAACCCTGTGAGATGTGGATCATTGCAGCTATGTGAGTTTTTCTCTCAGCTTACAAACCTGGGAGAAATCCCCTAAGAAGGGTACATGGTTCCTGCTTGAGACAGACCTAAGAACGTAGAGATGACCTCCTACATTCATAGATTTGGGAATAAATCCAAATGATTATCCAGTGGGAAAGGCGATTTGTTGAGTTAGACGTGCATGTGGCTGAGCACAAGGTGAATGTGTGAAATCCCAAAGTGTTGGGTGCATCGTCGTGTGAACATAAATAAATATGATGTATTAGCCTCCTCTGAGAAACAAAGTTGATGAGAAGACTCCAGATGATTCTCCTGTGTGAGGTAGTGGGAAAGAATATCTGTAGAGTGGACATTCCTGTGGACGAGCACAGGTGAACATGTGAAGATCTGGTTTGTCTGTGTAATGCAGTGAACCAGAGATATGACATCCCTATGGATGTGCCCCTAGTGGATGAGCACTAGTGGGTGCATAAGATCCTTTTCTATATATTGTTCAAGAGTCAAACCTACCTGTAACCCTAATTGTTATGTAAAGGGTACAGGTCGGCCCCACCTTAATGTGATTAATAATAAATGTAAAAGATAATTAATCTGGTTAATATTAATTATAATAATAATACATAATTATAATGTGACTTAGAGAGGTCGTCCTTGTTGAGCCAATAGACACTTCTGTTGACAGGTTTAGGTTAGTATAAGTAAAAGTAAAATCCCCATTGTGGAAACATATCTTTCATGTGAGTTTGGAAATTTCAGCAAGTACATCTACTTGGGAAAAGGTGTGCACCTCTGTTGAGCGCTAGTCTTCTAGGGTTTGAGCATCCTCTTATGTGCTAGGTATTTCTTGGTGGTGAAGTTATTTATCTTGATTAATATAGCAAAGTATTTGGCTGGGTTTTTTTCCCTTGTTGAGAAGGGTTTCCCAGGATACTTCTTGTGTTCTTGTGCATGGTGTTTCTTCTTGTCATCTTGGTTGCTGCAACATTCTTGTTTATGGTTAAGACAAATGCAAATTAAAATGAACTACATGCTTAACCTAGCTTATTGAAAAATAAACAAAATTATATCTCTAATAGATTATAAATGATGATCCCAATTAGTTATGATGCATATCCCGATATATTATTGATCCGAAAAGATCTTTTACATGACTATGGTTGAGTTACTAAGCATGTCTTGATTAACCAATTAGGAAGCTTTAAGAAAGAGGAAGAAGTTATAGAAGAAATATGACGGCCATATAAACATGTACATAACTGAAATGAAGCATAAAACAACATCAAACCATAACATTAATGTGATAACGGAGTTCGACAATCTCGCCTACGTCTCCGGGCCTTTGTCTCAGTGGGTGAAGATTTCTTATTTCTGTTCAAAGCTCAATAAGTATATCACAACAGTGAAAAAAGGTTCCAAAAATGATATGGTCTTGTTCTACCATATCTCAAGAACCCAACATAAGAAACGACACTCAAAACGGATGACTGAAGCTCCTAGAAATGGCCCGTAAAGGTGTGCTCCTCAACAACTTCTCTGCATAAAAATGGCTTTGGCTTGGAAAATATTCAGCCTAAACCTACTCTGAATATCCTCCCATGGCCTCAATAAGGCTTGGTTTATATAGATCTGAAGTTGGTAACCATATCCCAACTTTCCCCCAAGATATTGCCTCAAAAAGGGCCCAATTTCCCCCAAAAATCTCGAAAACTGCCCAATCTAGGCCAAAACTATAGTCAAATAACCCACCTATGTAGAAAAAATCAAACTTAGCCCAAAGGTACTGGGTGCGTGCTCCAATTTAGGGTCATATGGCATATAATGTGGCCAAGCTCCAGCCCCTAAGGGTTGCACTCTGGACCTTTTCCTGCAAGTCTAGATCACATGAAATATAATGATATGACCGTGCCCCAACATTCGCGCCCAGTAGGTGGTTACCGCCCCCAAATACATGTCGGGAAGGTGCTAACAGTCCCGCGTGTCGAGATGGAGTGTATAGTGCAATGCCTCCCCCTTTATGGTGGCTTGTGGTTGTATGGAACGCTAAGTCTCTGGGCTGGGGCTTAGCCGCAACCCCCTTCCGCCTCCGCTTAACATTAAACACACTTTATATATATGATTACAAGCCCCTCCACTAGCACATTGGTAATTCGACCTTCCCCAAGGAATTTATCCTACCATGATGTCATGGGTTCGAATCCCATGAAGCCCCAAAAATTTTACCCAACGACCGAATGTTGGGGTGCCACATGGCAACCCACGTCTGGGCCATGTGGCACCTATTCATTTGCCCACAAAATGTGCCACTTGTCAAAACGAGATTGGACCACTATCTTCTGACCAGTCATTTTGTTGTTGTGTTGCCACATGTCTCAATGCTACGTCATCATGATGACATCATCATGACGTCATCATTGACTTTTTGCCTGTTGACCTGTTTGGGAAAACAAACAGAATGCAATATCATGAGCATACGACGTTCATTTGAGCCCGTTCAAGTTGCGCTGGGTTCATATCGACGAGGCCTACCCACACGTACATTTTGAATCCATTATGAGAACTTTTATTTTTAGGCCTTTTTGAGCCCCATCAAGCTCCTGAATCCAAATATGGATCACACCTCCCCACTAAGGACCTTTTGGTCCCAAAATCTTACTGACCAGTCAACAAGCTCGGGATAGGCCACCCATCTTTTTCTCTGTCTCTGAGCTCTGTCTTGTGCATCTGTCTCATCAAGATCAACTATAACACAATCATGACAACTGACAACATATTGTTAGCCATTTGAACCATGTCACATCTTACTGAAGCTACTATCATCCATGTAGACTACATTAATAATGATAGAATAAAAAATACGACTACAAATGAGCTGAGATACTTGTAATATTTGCATGACATGAGCTTATCTTGAAGCAAACTATGATTGATTTTCCATTCAAGAATCATCTCCTATTCTTGCTTAAGATTGATTACTTGGTTTGAAACAATTATATGTTTGTTTCTTGCTTGAACTGCCTTCTTTAATTGTTCCATTGTTTGAAGAGTTTTATTTGCCTTTACATGATGAGCATGACCTGCTTTGGTTAATTGATATTGATTATTTGTCCTGTAGAAGATTGTTTTACGATCATATAAGTATGGACTACCTAAGACCATTCCATATTCACTTAGTGGCACTACATCACATGTTACCTCATCCACATACTTAGATGAAATTGCAAATTTGAATGTGCACTGCTTTGTTATGTGCATTTGATGATGGTTGCTTATCTATTTAAGTGGGTAAGGCTTATGATGTATATGTGTTTTTAACCCCAATTGCTTAACCAATTCTTCGAAAATTAGGTTAGATTGAGATCCACTATCAATTAATGTATCAACCTTAGTGTGTCGCATGATGACCCTTATATGAAACAAGTTACTTCTACAATCAATTCCTTCACAACATAGTTACCAACTTAATGAGAACTATGACCTCAAAACGAGAACTCTGGCCCAAAAAACCATATTTTTCCAAAAAAACCATGAAAATCAACCCCAAATCAAAAAATTGTGCTACCAATAGCACCATTTTTTCAAACAGGTCAAAATTACAACATTTTTCAAACATGGCCTTCAAAACTCATACAGTAGCACAGAAAAACCTTCAAATCGACACTTAAATAAAAAAATGATGTTATATAGATATTTTGAAATCGTACTTTTAGCAATCAGTACCATTAAAACCAAAACCACAAAATCAACCATCAAATTGAAATGAACTGCTACCGGTAGCACCCATTTTAAATTTGGGGTATTAAAATGACATTTTTTTAAAAGTGATAATCGAAATCATCGTTACTGCAAAGAAAACCATCAAATCAACCCTTAAATGCTTACTTTTTAAATCTTAGTTTATGAGTTCAAACACAACATAATATATAATGCCATGAAAACAATACATTTAAAAATATATATTCAAAACCCAAATTTGGAAATAAAAAAATGGTGAATAAAAACAAAAACTAAAAAAGAATGAAAAAAATTTAAAAATTTCTAAAAGAACAATAATTTATAAAAAAATATATATTTAATTTTGGAAAAAAAATAGTAAAAAATCCATTAAAACTTAAAAAAAAAATAAAAAAATATGACAAAAAACAAAAAAAAAATACTAAAATCATGTCAAAATTAAAAAAAAAAATCTAAAATAAAAAATATTAACAAAACATTAAAATTTAGAAAAATTCATTGCAAATTTAAAAAAATAAAAAAATAAATCTATATAACTATATTATATAATAATAATAATTATTATTATTGAATAAACACTCATAAACGACAATATGGAATAGACAACCCCAAGTTGTGTATAGTACTTTGTTTAATTTTATATTCTCTTTTATATTAAATGTTTTATGAAAACATAATCTTATAGGTAAAAAGTATCCCAATTATATCATGTAGATTAAAAGTATCCTAATTATATCGTGTATTTAAACATTAAAAATTAAAATTAAAATTAAAGTATTTTTTAATTATATTATAGAATTTTAAACCATGCGAAACAAATTTAATTTTGGTTTTAAACTATTTTCCAAACATTATCTGATAATATTAATCAAAAAATTATTAAATTAAAATTACTAATTATTTTTTATTTTCAAAAATTTAAAATATGTAATGTAATATGTGTTGGCATGCACAACCAATCATGTTGTAGATTTGTGTATTGTTGTAATTCTAAGTGAAATTTAATGTATTCATAACATTACTTTAAATAAAATTTACATAATATTAAAAAGAAATTCAAAATTTCATAAAGTGAAAATCAAAATAATTAAAAAGAGGAATAATTATTCGAAAAATTGGTTTAGAACCAATTACTCTTTACCAAGTATAAATAGTTTTCCAAATTTTAAAAATGGTGGAAATGGGACATTAATTAACAAATAATAATACAAATAGTAGGATGGAGAATGAAGACATATCAATTATTATTATATAATAATCTAATAATTATATTCATGGGTTTTATTGGTTGGAGGACCGGGGGCGATGTCGGGCATTGCCCCAGGCGCGGGCAAGGGCCAGGTCCCATGGCTCCTATGAGACCTATCCCTTGCCTGCGCGGGGCTGGGGCGATGCCCAACATCGCCTTACGTCCTCCAGCCAACAAAACCCATATATATATATATATATATATATATATATATATATATATATATATATATATATATATATATATATATATATTATGTTTATTTAGTTTTTTTTAATTTTAATTAATTTTCATATTTTTAATAATAATAATAAAAAAAATTAATGTTGTTTTATGTTTGTTTTTTTAATTTTGTATTAAATTTAGTAATTTTAGGTGTTTTAATTTTTATTTTTTATATATTTTTTATTTGTGTTTTGTGTTTTTGTTAACTTTTCTAAAGTTTTTTTTATCCTTTTTTTTTTTTTTTTAATTTCTCATTTAAGCTTAGTATATATATACTTTAAATTTTTTTGTTTTTTTTTCCACTTTAGTTTTTTAAGATTTTCTTTTATTTGGTAATTATATAAATTTGATTTTTATTTTCTTTTTTCTTTATTTTTAAATTTCAACTCTTTTATTTTTCTTAATTTTTTTTAGTTTTAATTTATCAAAAACAAATTCAATTATATTTTTTTGCTAAATGTTTAAAAATAGTGTTATTTAACTACAAACATTTTCTATCTATTAAAGTAAAGGTAAAAAATGTGTTAAAAATAATATTTTCCACTATATTTAAAAAAATATGGAACCATAAATTAATTAAAGAGACTAAAAATCGTATTTTCAAAACTATAAATGGAAAAAAATATTTTAAGACTGAGAGAAACATGGAAAAATGGCTAAAAACATTGTTGATAACAAAATTAAAAAAAAAAAAAAAATTGAAAATAAATGAAAAAACAAGCATTTAAAAAAAGAAGTGGAAACATTATGTATCAGAAAATTAAAATATTAAAAAACCACCTAAAAATGGAGGGGGGTGCTACCGGTAGCACCATTTTTAAAAATGGGGTAAAAAACCTGACCCCCCCAAAAATGAGAACTCTGTAGAGTTCTCGTTAAGTTGGTAACTATGTTTCACTAATTTTACATGTCATACCAACCAATGAGACTTTAGATTCATCACCTAAATCCAACCCCAAGTCTATGGGTCGTGTTGTTGCTGCCACTGTTTGCCTCCCCTTATTTTCCTTGAACCACTTTGGCCTCTTCCCGGGATGCAATTTCCAACAACGGTCCTCATCATTCCCCTCTATCTTGCAATGATTGCAAGAGGGCTTCTCTTCCTTTCTTGTCACTGCATTTCTTCTTTCCTTGCCACTTCCTTTTGCCCTCTTTCTTTGAAGATGATTCCCTTAATACACCAACACCTGTTTTCCCTGCTTCAATGTATGTCGCTTGAACAGAAACCTCATCAAGATTAGTTGGTCCAAACATGAATACAATATTTCGAATATGTGCATGTCAACCTCCTATATACTTCATAAGAGTTTCTTGGGTATGTAAAGGAACATCTAACATCAATGCCATTTTTCAAAATCCATCTGTGTATTCTTGCACTGTTTGCCATTTTCTTAGTCTTAAAGCTTGCCATTCAATTAACGCTTTTTATTTATAACCCAAAGGATAGAATTGTTTTCTAAGTGCATAAATGAAACTTTTCCATGATGGAAATACATTACCCACTTGTTGCGTGTCATTTTGCAACTTGCTTTGCCACCAAATGAGTGTTGTGCCTGCAAGTCTCAATGGTTCCAATTTGATTTGTGTGGCCCCATCCTTGATCTGTTGCACATTGCAATATACCTCCATCTGTCTGACCCAATTGTCAAATATCTCTGCATTAACTTCACCATCATATATGGGTAATTCAAATTTAACATCAAGTTTTAATAATGGCATTTCATTCTTATGTTTATGAACATGTTTCTTTGCATTGTATTTAGAACTTGAACTTGAAGAAGATGGAGGTGAAGGAGGAATCTGAGGAGGATCCTCTCCTTCTTCACTTTTTCCCTTTGAAGATTCACCCAGATTTGGTCTTTTCCGTTCCAAGTAATCCTCGTACAAAACCTTCATCATCTCCGACATGACGAAGAAAGTTTTTCGAAACTCTTTCTCCTCCTGAGAAAGTCCCTCTTCCGATGCCATCTTCTTGCTGTGAGAAGTTCTCTTTCTCAATCCAATCAATGGATTCTCTTCAACAAGATCGCCTTCACCATGAAGTATCTTTTCTCTGGTTAACATGAAAAACTCAAATCCAAACGTCAACTAGCTCTGGTACCACTTGATCTGAAAAGATCTTTTACACGACTATGGTTGAGTTATTAAGCATGTGTTGATTAACTAATTAGGAAGCTTTAAGAAAGAGGAAGAAGTTATAGAAGAAGTATGACAACCATATAAACATGTACAAGACTTAAATGAAGCATAAACCAACAACAAACCATAGCACCAATGTGATAACAGAGTTCGACAATCTCGCCTACGTCTTTGGGCCATTGTCTCAGTGGGTGAGGCTTTCTTATTTCTGTTCAAATCTTAATAAGTACATCACAATAGTGACAAAAGGTTTAAAAACTGATATGGTCTTGTTATACCAGATCTCAAGAACCCAACAGAAGGAACGACACTCAAAACGGATGACTGGACCTCCCAGAAATGGCCTGCAAAGGTGCGCTCCTCAACAACTTCCCTGCATAAAAATGGATTTGGCTTGGAAAATCTTCAGCACAAACCTGATCTGAATCTCCTCCCATGGCCTCAAGAAGGCCTGGTCTATATAGATCTGAAGTTGGTAACCATCTCCCAACTTCCCACCAAGATCTGGCCTAAAAAAGGGCCCAATATCCCCCAATAATGGCCAAAAATCTCCAAAACTGCCCAATCTGGGCCAAAACTATAGGCAAATAACCCACCTATGTAACAAAAATCAAACTTAGCCCAAAGGGCCTGGGCACGCGCTCCAATTTAGGGTCATATGGAATATAATGTGGCTAAGAGCCAGCCCCTAAGGGCTGCGCGCTAGCCCTTTTCCCATAAGTCTATCTCACATGGCATATAATGATACGACCGCGCCCCAACATTCACACCTAGCAGGTGGTTACCGCCCATTAATACATGGCGAGCGGGTGCTAACAGTCCCACACACTGAGCTGGAGTGTATGGTGGAGCACCTCCCCCTTTATGGTGGCTTGTGGTTGTATGGAACGGTAAGTCCGTGGGTTGGGGCTTAGCCCCAGCCCCCTTCCGCCTCCACTTAACATTAAACACACTTTATATATATGATTACAGATTTGTAATAACAAGCCCCTCCACTAGCGCATTGGTAATCTGACCTTCCCCAAGGCATTTCTCCTACCACGAGGTCATGGGGTCGAATCCCATGAAGCTCCAAAATTTTTACCCAACGAACGAATGTTGGGATGCCATGTGGCAACCCACATTTGGGCCATGTGGCACCTGTTCATTTGCCCACAAAATGTGCCACTTGTCAAAACGATATTGGACCACTATCATCTCCCCAGTCAGCCTACTAATGTGCTTCCATGTGTCTCAATGCTACGTCAGCATGAATACGTCATGCTTACGTCATCATTGACTTTTTCCCTGTTGACTTTTTACATGTTTGTGAAAACAAACAGAACGTGATATCAGGAGCATACGATGTTCGTTTGATCCCGTTCAAGTTGTGTTGGGTTCGTATCGATGAGGCCTACGTAGACATTTGTTTTGAAGACATTATGAGAAATTTGATGTTTATGCCTTTCTGAGCCCCATCAAGCTCCTGGATCCAAATCTGGATCAATTATCACAAGTTCCGTCTTTCTAAAGGATTTTGAATCAACTCAATCATATAACCCAATTTAAAGTTATAATAATTTTAAGTTAACATAACTTTTAAAACCCTAATTTGGAGATTTCCCTACTAGTCGACCTTTATCCTAATGTATCTTTGAAATTTTGGCCCTTTTGAGCCTATAATTTCATCATGTAGCATACTTATATGCCTTATCTATAGTTCCACAGGTTTGACCAAATTTTGATGTGTCGAGTGAAAGTTAGGGTAACTTTCCCAAAACTTGTACGATATGCATGTGTCTAATTTTTTTGAAATGCTTCTAAAAATTGGATCTGAAATACTATCATCTATACTCTTTCTAATGAAATTAGTGTCACTTAATTTTGATCTTTCTAGAAACGTATATGATAGTTTTACTCAAAACACCTATTTGATACTAGTTTTAGGACTAGTAAAAAACCCTAACTTCCACAGCTTATAACTTGAAAAGTATAATGAATCATAATATGAAACTTTTACCATAGGTACATCACTATGTCTAGTCAAGTTTCCAAAAATATCACTTTTGCAACTTCCTAGAATTTTTTTTATAGAGAAAATCCGAAGATGATGTGTTTGAATGAGCCAAACCCAAGGATTGTATGCTCTGAAACCAAATGTTATGTACCAAACACTTAAAATATCATAAGAAAAACAAGTATGGATAATGAAAACAATATGTGAGTGTGAAGAATAACTCCCAAATAGATAAGATAGATGATTCACACACTAAATCCTTGAAGAATAGGAGAACCTCCAAATACCCCAATACATTCATACATCTAAATCACATCTTCTTTCAATAATGACTACATTATCTCTATATATACCTATTCACAGATTGCATATGCGGCCCCTTTATTATGCTTACCACTAGTACGTATACATTTAACCCCATATATACCTTCCTTAAAGTCATATCATATACATTTAACTCTATATATGCCCTTCTTAAGATCATATCATATATATTTAACCCCATATATGCTCCCTTGAGATCGTATCAACATAGATATATCTAAAGCCAAAGAAAAAAGCCTTTAAATAAGATTATGTCTCAATTTTACAACCTCTCACTTCTCTCCTTAAAATAACCTTTAAATTAAGGTATAACATCTCACTTATAAAAAATGTTCCTATAAATTTAGGATCATAAAAAAACTAAGAACCATTAAAAACCACTTCATAGAAAAAATTCTACCACGTATACAATACACCAACTTTAATATACAACACCCCTAACGTGGGAAGGGACAATAAAGTCAACATCACCTAGAAGAGCATCTTTCCAAATATTTTTTTAAAGAAAAGATGGTGCCAAATGTCTCATACATACCACTAAAAATGTATATAATGCAAAGCATTCTTTCCATAATGATGGAAAATCAATTTACATGATTCTATTGAAAAATATAAGATCATGGAAATAACTAACGATAAGCTTCAATAACATTCATAAATAACCCACACATAATCCCATGATATACCATGTCTTTCAAACATGTCAAATAACCCACACACAAGCCCATGATATACCATGACTTTCAAACATTTCATGTATGTAGATGAAAATTTTAAGAAAATGCCTTATTAGTCCCTGTCTCCCGCATGGACTATAGCTTTCGGGCAACGGACAATAGCCTATTAACTGGTCTATTTTGCGACATTAATTGGTACATTCTGTATCTTTTCAACAAGTTTTCCTTAGGTTATGAATTATTTTTTATTTTTTGTTTAATTAAAAATTTATTTTATAATTTTCAAAAATTCATATTCCCATTTTTTTAATTGTCCATTATTGACGAGAATTACTACCCCTTTGGAAAAAATATTTTCTTAATTGTCAGAGTATAAAATTGATTTAAAAATAAAAAGAAATGGATTCATCCGTTCTGAGCTTCTGAAAATATCTCTGATGGTTTTTGTTGTTGCAGTCAATGCCATACCTCGTGGCGATCTACATGCACAACCATCGTTTCTCACCGCCTTTCCATTTCCTCACTGTCTATCCATCGCTCATGCCGCCAAGATGCGTTCTCCACCATGCCGTTGAGATGCATTCTCTGTCTAGTGGGAGATCCTTACACTCCACATTACACATTCAAAAATTTGTTGCATGCGACTACAAAGTACAAACTCTCATAGTAGCAACCAAAATGAATATACAGATTCAATTTCTCAGAGCAGCAAGAAAAAATGAATATATGGATTCAATGTGAAAGTATTACCTAAAATTCCATATTCATAGGAAGAAAAGTGCATGAATGGATGTTAATCAAAAAAATGAGACAATTGCAGTACTCAAAGAAACGAGACAGTTGCAACAAATCATGTTCAGTGTTTCCATATTTCCGGAGAAGAATTGATAATGAAAGATTCTTCATCTGTGGATTTCTTCAAATATACAAGTGATTTATAATCTGATAAAGTTGTTAGATACTAGAAATACATGATTAAGTAGTGAGTCTTATTGCCATGATATGCTTGATATCTAGATTCATGTTTTTGTTTCAAGCTAGGTAATGAAATACTGAGAATTTCACAGATATAACTATTTACTATTAGATCTGGGAAACAATCTTGCAACATGGATATGGTATCTACCTGGTGAAATTTGGGAGACCTCACATTGCAGGTACCTTACTCTCTCCTTCATGGAATTTATCCTGGCTAACCTTAAATGGGCGTTTTTATTCCCATGAATTTAATCTCCTACTAAAAAGATTCAAATACCCAGAATTTCTGTCACATAACACGAATCTACACCAAATATCAAATAATACTTGCGTTACTTACATGTTTCACCATTGAAATAACTGATAGAGAGTAAGGGAACTTCAATCCCTACTATATTGGCATACTCAAATCTCCAAGCTGCATCTTCAAGCTCGATTCCATGATATCACACTTCTAACTTCCACTGCTAGTTGCGGTCATAGAAACTGGGGTTTTATGATTTCATTTGGTTGGAAAACTAAACTAAGACCCATAATTAATTTGGTGCAAGCTCTCCACCCAAATATCCATTTACTCTACTCGTTTTCCCTTGGCAAGGGTCGATCCCTCGAGTATAACAAACACGTGAACCCAACATCCTCGAGCCTTTAAACATGTACAGGGTACGCTCATTCCTGTAACAAATTGAGTTCATTATTGAATGCCTTCAAGGATTCTGGAGGGATTATGCGGATCTAAGATGCCATAACCTCACAAATCTTCATCCATCTCAACAATAACTTAAATCTCATTCACCAGTCTCAAAGGCACACGATTCTGCTAGTTCTTCATCGTTTATGAGAGGACTGGTACCTCCAGTTCCGCTCACTGCAAATAAAAGAGCGGTTGGAAGGAACATAGCAAAGGGCATGAGTCAAAAGTGTAACACTTAGAATGGTCAGTCTCATTTTCAGTTACAACAACGTTTATCAATTAATCATATCATGTTCCCACTTGGCTATCCCATCAATATAATCAAGCCTGCAAACAATTACAAGACATTCATCCATTCTCAACTCATGTTTCTGAGAGCATTTTTCATCAAAGTGCTTGATCATCTTCAAATATTTTTGGAAAACCTCCTTTGCACTTTGGTTGCAATTCCCGACCACCTTTTCTGTGTCTTTGTCCATGGACAAAAACCTATCTGAAAACGATAGAGAATGGTAAGTTTTCTTTGAAACCCTATTGTTGTCAGTCCCTTGGATGATCTTTTGTTTAGTACCAACACTAGGGGAGGCTGATCCGATGTCTTACATATTTGGGGCCCTGCATTGATCTGATTTTCATCCATGCCCACCTTTGAAGATTTTTTCAGATGCAGTAGAGAGCCCTTTGATATTGCAGTTGATTTCCTCCACAAAGGAAATTAGGTCTTCTCCTTTGCATTTATCATGGAAGTCGATTTCCTCCACGAAGGAAATTGGGTCTTCTCCTTACATTTATCAAGTCACGAGGATCACATCATTCAGAATCCTGCAAACTCCCGTTGGAATCTTTGGAGGTACTGCTGCAACTACTATCACTACTATCGGAGTTAGTGGAATCCTTTCTCTAGAAGCTCTCTGAATTCGCAGAATCTGAAGCGGCCCCGGACTCAAATCCTGTGAGGGATACTAGATTTTGCATGGACTCAGATCCTATGAGGGATACCAGATTTTGCATCATCTGAATACGGGGAGGAATATGCAAAGGAAGCAACTGTCCCTTGTAGAACAATTCATCTGTAGGACTAATTAGATCAATCATGTTCAAAACGTTGGTCACCCTGGAAACAAAGATCTTGAATTCTAACTCTTCAGGGAATCCAAGATCCATGTCGAAATAGGGAAATTTGGTAGAACGTCAGAACACACTAGGGCTATTGATGAAATGCATGCGACCCTCCACGTAAATCTAGGTGATGGTCTTTATTTAGGACTTTATAACTTTATAGTCTATTATTTTATTATGATCCTGCCATTTTAGTGATTAAAGGCACGGGAGCATATGAAGATGCAATGATAATTTAACATGGGTTATACTTCGCACATATTTTAACCATCTTTGTTCGTGTTGGCATTTTATGTCCTTTTTCGACATCTACTGTGAAATTTCGTTCTCTATCATATTGTTTCTTGCAGGTAATGTCTTGTAATAATTGCATTTTTGTAAGATTTTCAATCTGGTGCCATATGTGATTCTTGAATGCAGTAAAGCGATGTAAAAGTTATACCACATACTAGCTCGATCGATCTATCAGAGGAACGAAGTAGTGAATTGGTGTATGCCTTACCTCTTAACCGGATTGCATAGATTCACCCTACTTAGTCACCAGATCACTAAATTAATTTGAGCCATTGATAACTCTCCACAAGTGCACTGCATTAGTTGGATGATCTGGGTTATTGGGTTATAACTACCATTGGATCGCCTGCGATCTGCAGTGATTCGAACTTGAACCTCCGAATTCTTAGTTGTGATTTGAGTTTCAATCAATTACTATAATATCGACCCTTGATTCTAAAACCCATCCAATTAAATGATAATATCAACCATTCATTAATAAAATATTAACCACCATTCATTAATAAAATATTAACCACTGGTATTTTTGTTTTGTTGTGAGACAAAACCTCCTTTGAGTTGTTTATGCAATCCTTTCTTTAATATTACAGTTTAATCGAAATCTCATGCTAAATTCAACTCTCAAGCATTCTTAATTCCAAGTCTTTCAAACTATTTCCTTTCATAACCGTTCTGCTCATCGCGTAGATAACTCTCTCACCAAAATTGATTTGTACAGTCATCGATTTTAGCGCCATGCCGGTGTAGTTAAAGTCACATTGATTGATCTTAATTAATTGAAGGAAGTAACAATCAATACCTTGAAGTAGATTAACCTTCTCGTAAGTGCAGATCTATAGTGGTTTTCAGATCATCAAAATTTAAAATGCTCTATTACCTTTTAGAATTATAATTCAATAGTGTTTATATATATATATATATATATATATATATATTAATTTATATTTATATTTATATCTATATTTATATTTATATGTATATCAATATCAATATTAGTATAATTATTATGGTAATATTGTTTATTATCTTTTTGTGAAGGAGTAAAAAATAAAATTGATTGAAAAGGAATAGTGTAAAATGTCATAATAGTTTAAGAAATTATTATGATTGCAACAATAATTTAGTTTAACCGGTCGGAGTTGGAATCTATGACAACTACATGCACTTGTTCCGTCCCTATCTAGTTCTGGATTACTACTTTTAAACCCTCGAAAAACAATTCATGTATTATTTATATTCATTAATTTCGTGTCCTAACAAAAATGAATGTTATAAAATTTAACAAAGGATATTTATTACTGAAAAATATGAGGTTCCACTTCATTAGTAGTTGCTTACAACAACATAAAATTTATCTTTTAATATTTACCACTGTAAAATTTAACAAAGAATATTTATCACTGAAAAATATGAGGTTCCACCTCATTAGTAATTACTTACAACAACATAAAAATTTATCTTTCACCGTTAATCAACGAACTCTAAAGAGTCTATTCTATTAGGTATACGCGATTTATCATTCCATGATAAATGGTGAATTCTTGTATTTTTTTCTTAATTACAATATCCAATATTTGCTAGGTGTCATTTCCATGCAAAATTATGTAAACGTATATACATTAGCTCATTGTAAATTTCAATTTCTTACTTCTCTGCTAGGTGTCATTTCCATGCAAAATTATGTAAACGTATATACATTAGCTCATTGTAAATTTCAATTTCTTACTTCTCTGTAATTGTATCAAGTTACTATAGTCATATAAGAGTTTAGAAATGGAAAGGTTATATATGATAAACGTTATTACAAAATATAAATATAAATGGTTTCTGTTATATAAATGTTAAATAATATATTTTATTTTTAATTACAAAATTTTTAGTGTATAATTATAAATATTATTAATTCTAAGTAAGTGAATAATGTTATAACGTTTATTGTTACTTACCAATCTCAATATGTATACTTATATCACTTGTTTGTATACTTATATTACTTGTTTTTTGTCATTATCATGTAAATGATTAAATAAGTAGTAATTATTCATGTCATGAGTAACCCACAAGATATCAATAAATACTATATGTTAATTAGTGGTAAAAATTATATTGATATTGTAATTACATAAAATTATTATTTTCATACAAATTATAAATGAGTAATAAATGTTATATACAGTGTTGTTTTTTTCACTTAAATGTATACCTATATTACTTGTTTTTGTCACTTAAATGATTAAGTACATAGTAATTATTTGTCATTGTTAACTCATAACATGAATATTATATGTCAATTTGTGATAAAAAATATATCGATATTGTTAAATAAAAGATTGCAGTGAGTTATTATCCAATGCACTTAGCTTAAAATACAAATGAGGTAGAGATTTCCCTTGTTTGGATACGAAAAACATCTACTTGAATTTTATAGTTTTATGCTATACAAGTCCTTAATTATATCAATCCATTTTTATTTTTTTATATATATAGTCTAATTAATTAATGTTAACATATGGTAATATAATATTATTAAAGCCAAGATCCATTAATAGTATGATTAAGATTAAAGTTATAAATATAATTTTAACATTTTTTATTAAGTAATTCATTTTATGAAATGAAAAATCTATTTTGAAATATATGAAAGTGTTTATTTTAATTTTAATACAAATTTAAGTTTTATATACTTCGGTGTTACTAATTGTTTGAATAAACCAAATAAAATAACTATATCACATAGACATGCCATACTAATATAGACATGCCATACTGTTGTAAATATTAAGTTAAAAAATAAAAACTTTTACTTGTTAAATTTATTCATGATTAAGGTAGAAAATTGCTACAGAAAAATCAAAATTTATTTCAATAATCTAGGTTTGGGAGTAATCTAAAAAGTCTACAAAACTCCAAGTATTGTGATCTTATTTTTATAGTCAAGTGTTTCATTCGTGTTTCATTCCTATGTTGTTTCAAGGTGTTTTGTTGTTACATGTAAGACATGTTAAAAACTTGCGGTCATTGGTGATTTCATGGTGATAATTTGGCAAATGAGAAAGCCCTCAACATCAAGATATTCTAACTTGTCCAAATCAATAGAGAATTCATAGCATATTGGAATATTTTGATCAAATATATTTTTACCATGTCATTCATCATCAAAACTCTGAAGCGGGTGACATGGCCAATAGGGGTGTTCTCTTGAATCAGGGTCAAATAGAAAATGGCGGGGGGGGGTGATATTTTTTTATTATCTCCCATGAAAATTTCCCTAATAAAATATAGTATGAATACCCTCATCAAATTGATGGACAACTGACATTTAAATTACATCACCACCCAAAGGCATTTAAATCACTCCATCCCCCTCATACCCATCTAGCTCTTGACATGCCCAGGACTTTAATGGTGGGAGGATTGAGCTTACTCAATGATAGTGGGATAAATGTTTTGTTTGTGTTTTCAATTCACTTGGTAGTAATGTCTTGTGCGGGTTCAAGGTATTCTGAGAGGTGAGTTCACTCTCCCTTGGTGGCTCTGGAGACTAGGTCTGTAGTGGTGTTGTGGAGGTGGAATGGCTTGTGGTTGAGTGTTGTCTAGTCAAGGATTCTTCTGGGAAGGAGTACTGTGGTTTGGGTGCACCCCTCTATTGTCCTTATGTCTTTACCTTCAATAGAGAGTAGGAATCATTGTAATGGGGGTAACACATGTGACATAGCTTAATTTCGTAGGTTAATTTAGAGCCAAGATTTCCATCTAGAGGAGTTGTATTCTGTTGATTAAGGTTGGTTGTCATTGATATCAACCCTTGAAGAAAGCCCCGTAGCACAAAGGTTTGGGTAATGGACCCAATATTGTTTGATGTAAATATTACTCATTATTGTTTTTTCATGGTTGATAAGAAGTAAATATGGATGAACTCCAAAGTGGTCCCCTTATGGTGAAAGCCCTCACGGGAAGACGCTTTGTGGAGTAAGAGAACTCATGCTTAATTGTGGAATAATGAGATGAAGGACAATGAATTTGTCAGGGAAACTATCTTATATGGATAGTGCTTGTCATACCATTTCCGGTGGTATGTAGAACGTCACATAACTCCTCACAGTTAGAGAGTTATGACCATGTGAAGTTGGAGAACCCAAGTTTGGGTAATGGAGTTTGTTTGATGGATAACAGTATGATTTTTGCTATATTTGAAGGTAATACTATTCTATATGGATAGTACATGTCATTCCATTTTTGGTTGTATTTGGAATGTCACATAACTCCTCACGGTTTGAGAGTTATGGCCTTACGAAGTTGGAGGACCATCATATGTCATCTAGAAGCCCCAAAAGGTCAAAGTAGTCAAAGTGGTTTAAGAGATTTTAAAAGGTAAATAATAAAGTGAAGT
>ML786318.1:156979-181285 GCA_009831015.1 Picea engelmannii | reverse complement strand
TATGATTACTTCAAGTTAGGGTTGTTGACTAATCCAAAACTAGGCATGTGAGACTAAAGAAAAGTTTGATGAAAATGATAGTCTCTTGTTGTTAAAGTTAAGTAAGGTTTGTAGGAATGTGATCATATACACCAGGTCTATTACAGAGCTACAAATCAGATTTGGATGATGAAATTGATGAGGGCTTTTCGTTGAGGTACGTGTTGAGTACATGATTGAGACAAGTAGTTGATGAGTTGGCACATACATGAGGTGCATAGTTGATGATATTGGTACATATTGATGAGTCATATTTGATGAGTAGTTGACACATGATTGGTACATACTTGGTACATGGTTGGATGCACTTGTTTATGGTACAGGTTGTTTGGTACAGGTTGGTACATGTTTGATGCACGTGTTTATGGTATAGGTTGAGGTACAAATTGATGCATGGTTCAGATTTATTAGTACAAGTTTACAATGGTATATTTCACAGTGATAGTTTGACAGTGGTTCCATAATTCTACTTCTACTTCAGGGTGGCAGGATGGGGCAAGGACAGGTGGTTGTAGCCACCTTCTGATTGTAGCCGGAGAACATAGGGGGTTGTAGCCTCCTTCTGGTTGTAGCCAGAGAATTGGGGAGTTGGAGCTTCCCTCAGGTTGTAGCCTGAGAAACTAGGGGTTTGGAGCCTCCTTCCAATTGCAGCTGGAAAACAAAGGAAGTTGGTGCTTCCAATGAATGTAATTCTTCAAGACATATAAGAAAAAACATTCAGTGGTTTTCTCCCGATTTGGGTTTCCACGTAAAACACTGGTGTACTGTGTATGTGTGTGATTGTTTATTTCTTACTGCTCATTATTGGATAATAATTATACATTGATATAACATTTGAAGAAAAAGGATTATAATTATGCTATTACTTATTCACCCCTCTCTCAGTAATCCAACAAGTGTTGTGGAGGCAGAATGGATTGTGGTTGAGTGTTGTCTAGTTGAGGATTCTTCTGGGAAGGAGTACTATGGTTTGGGTGCACCCCTCTATTGGCATTTCGTATTTACCTTCAATGGAGAGTAGAAATCATTGTAATGGGGGTAACACACGTGACATAGCTTAATTTCGTAGGTTAATTTAGAGCAAAGATTTCCATCTGGAGGAGTTGTATTCAACCATATCCCAATTGGTAGCCAATGTTTAGAACTAGATGGAGGAAGTCCCTCATCAAATTGATGGACAACTGACATTTAAATTACATCACCACCCAAAGGCATTTAAATCACTCCATCCCCCTCATACCCATCTAGCTCTTGACATGCTTAGGATTTTGATGGTGGGAGGATTGAGCTTACTCAGTGATAGTGGGATAAATGCTTTGTTTATGTTTTCAATTCACTTTGTAGCAATGTCTTGTGCAAGTTCAAGTTATTCTAAGAGGTGAGTTCACTCTCCCTTGGTGGCTCTGGAGACTAGGTCTGTAGTGGTGTTGTGGAGGTGGAATGGCTTGTGGTTGAGTGTTTTCTAGTCGAGGATTCTTCTGGGAAGGAGTACTATGGTTTGGGTGCACCCCTCTATTGGCCTTTCGTCTTTACATTCAATGGAGAGTAGGAATCATTGTAATGGGGGTAACACATGTGACATAGCTTAATTTCGTAGGTTAATTTAGGGCAAATATTTCCATCTGGAGGAGTTGTATTCAACCATATCCCAATTGGTAGCCAATGTCTAGAACTAGATGGAGGAAGTGAAGTCTAAAATCGTTGATTCAGAGCTAAGGATTGATATTCTTGATTCTTAAATTGAAAGGCTAGTATCTAAGCACAATATGTTTATTTAGATTATATGTGATTCTACTAGAATCCCCAATACATTAATAGCATCTCCAGGAGACATGGCCATTGAAGAAGCTACAATGCACTAGGTCATCAAGCCTATGGAAATTGATGAAGTCCTTTCAAGGGAAAAAACTCAGAACCAGTAGAAAGTTTTCAATGGATGTTATTCCTTTCTTTTATCAAGGTTCATGCTTTGCAAGTTTAAGTTTAAACGAGGAAAATTTATTATAATTTATGGCACTAGGGGAATTTTTTTTTTTATGAAGACTGTAAAAGTATGGTGGGCTCTAGAGAGACCCTTTGCATAATGTTTTCTCTTTGAACTTCATAACTTTGGACCTATTCTCTTTTAATATATTAACTCACTCTTTGCGTCAATCACAACTCACTTTTTATATAATCTTTACTTGTTTTTGGTTAAAACAAAACAATATATATCAATTTATTTTAGATAATTAAGTATTTGTATTAAATATATTTTGATTAAAAAGATATAATTTTCATCAATTGTGATGAATATTAGTATAGATACCTTGATTTCTAAAGAAACATCATAAAAAAGTTCAAAAGAAACAAAGCCCGTTTACCATTTCACGTATTAAGAACACTAAATACATTTTTTTTTGCAAAATATTATTTATATTAATAATAAATATGATGAAAAAATAATATAAAAAAACACATGGATATATTTAAGATGAAGAGAAAGGCATCTAAGTTAGATTGTACCTTAATTGTGCAACCTCTCACTTCTCTCCTTAAGATGACTTTTAAATAAATCATAACACCTAATTCATAAGAAAGTTAAAAAGTTGTTCTGCAATAATAATGGAACTAGGAACTAATAAAAACTACCGTATCTTATAACAAAAGTTACACAAAATATCAATATATCAACTTTAATATAAAGCACCTTTAAATATGCAATATAACAACTTTAAAATAAAGCACCTTTAAAGTAAAAAAAAAAACAATAAAATCAACATCAAAGTCAACATCACCATCTTTTCAAAAAGTTTAGAGTAGAGAAGATGACACGAAATGTCTCAGATACAATGAGAAGCATTCTTTCCCTAACTAATGTTAAAGATCAATTTACATGATTCTCTCTTAAAATAATATTGGGAAATTGGAAAATGTGAAATCATGGAAATTTACATTTAACTTCTCTTTAATAAAAAAAAAAAAAAAAGTGAGAGAATCAATAACCCAAAAAAACCTCCAGAGCGAAACTTCTACTATATATACAATGTAACAACTTTAATATAAAGTGTTTTTAAAATACAAATACCCTAAAGAAAATGGGGGATCATTTTTCATTATTTTCCATGAAAATTTCCCTAATTAACTCTATTATGAATATTCTCATTAAATTGATGGACAACTGGCATTTAAATTACATCACCATTAAAAGGCATTTAAATCACTCCATCCCCTCATATCCATTTAGCTTTAGGACTTTAATGGTGGGATGATTGAGCTTGCTCAATGATAGTGGGATAAAGGTTTTGTTTGTGGTTTCAATTCATTTTATAACAATGACTTGTGTGGATTTAGGGTATTCTGACAGGTGTGTTCACTCTTCTTTGGTGGCACTAAAAACTAGGTCTGTATTGGTGTTGTGGAAGTGAAATGGTTTGTGGTTGAGTGTTGTCTAGTCAAGGATTCTTGTGAGAAGCATGAATACGGTTTGGGTGCACCCCTTTATTGGACTTTCGTCTTTACCTTCAATGGAGAGTAGGAATCATTGCAGTGGGGGTAATGCTTGTGACATAGTTGAATTTCGTAAGTTAATTTAGAGCTAAGCTTGCCATCTAGAGGAGTTGTAGTCAACCATATCCCAATTGGTAGCCAATGTTTAGAACTAGATGGAGAAAGTGAAGCCTAAAATCTATGATTTAAAGCTAAGGATTGATATTCATAATTCTCAAATTGAAAGGCTAGTATCTGAGCACAATATGCTTGTTTAGATTATATTTGATTCTACTAGAAGCCCCAATACATTAATAGCATCTCCAAGACACATGGCCATTCAAGAAGCTACAATGCACTAGGTCATCAAGCCTATGGAAATTGATGAATTCGTTTCAAGAGAGAAAACTTAGAAACAATAGAAAGTTTTCAATGAATGATATTCCTTGCTTTTATCAAGGTTCATGCTTTGCAAGTTTAAGTTTATACGAGGGAAATTTATTATAATTTATTGGTACTAGGGGAATTTCTTTTTTGAGGAAGATTGTAAAAGCATGGTGGGCTCTAGAGAGACCCTCTGCATAATTTTTTCTCTTTGAACTTCATAACTTTAACTTTGGACCTATACTTTTTTAATGTATTAACTCACTCTTTGCTTTGATCACAACTCACTTTTGATATAATCTTTACTTGTTTTGGTTTAAAAAAAACAATATATATCAATTTTTTAAAGTAATTATGTATTTGTATTAGATATATTGTGATTAAAAAGGTGTAATTTCCATTGATTGTGATGAATATAGTGTGATGAATATTAGTGCAGATACCTTGATTTTTAAAGAAACATCATAAAAAAGTTCAAAAGAAAACAAAGGCCATATACCATTTCACTTATTAGAAACATCAAATACAATTTTTTTTTTCAAAATATTATTTATATTAATAGTAAATATGATGAAGTCCCCGAGGTGTAGGACAGTCGGTGAGGGAGTGTGTTGTTAAGCCACTCCGTGTTGTTAAAGTCACCGGTTCGAAACCTGCGGGGACCAAAAATCCAACCATGTTAAGGGTTGGTGTGGCTCAGGCCGGGTGCGATCCCTGGGTGATTTTGACGGCCTAGATGCCCCTGAGTCGCGGTTTCTCAAGCCACAGGTTAATCGCGTAGCCAACAGGTCCCGCACAAATTAACAAACAAAAAAAAAATAGTAAATATGATGAAAAAATCATATAGACGAGCACATGAATATACTTAAAGGTGAAGAGAAAGGCATCTAAGTTAGATTTTACCTTAATTGTGCAACCTCTCACTTCTCTCTTAGGACGACTTTTAAATAAAAAATAACACGTGACTCATAAAAAAATTTAAAAGTTGTTCTCTAAAAATAAAGGAACTAAGAACCACTAAAAACTACCTTATAACAAAAGATACACAAAATATGCATTATATCAAGTTTAATATAAATAACCTTTTTTTTTCCAATAAAAAATTGACTCAATTATATTAGTCATATAATCTTTTTACATCTTCCTTCTAAAAAAACAAGGATCCATTACAAAGCAAATTGCCAATCATGATCCATTCTATAGGCACCAAAATAAAGTTCATAGAAAAAATCTAAATCAATAATAACCTCTCATCCTAGACATCATCATACAAAAAACAAAGGCTAAAAAACTAAAAAAAAACAATTCATATATATATATATATATATAAAATAAAGCACCTTTAAAGTAAAAAGAGACAATAAAATCAACATCACCTAAAAGAGCATCTTTGTAAAAAGTTTACTACAGAGAAGATGATGTCAGTCAAAGTCAACATCATCTAAAAGAGCAACTTTGCAAAAAGTTTACTACAAGAAGATGATGCCAAATGTCTCGTATGAGAAACATTCTTCCCATAACTAATCTTAAAAATCAATTTACATGATTCTCTCTTAAAATATTGGGAAATTGGAAAATGTGAAATCATGGAAATTTACATTTAACTCATAAAAATGATGTACTCTTTAAGAAAAAGTATCACAAAAAACATTTCATAGCAAAACTTCTATTAAATATAGAATGTAATAACTTTAATATAAAACATCCTCAAAACTTCTACTAAATATACTCTACTAAATATACAATGTAATAACTTTAATATAAAATATCCTTAAGATAGAAAGAGACTATAAAATTAATATCACACTCAATATCACCTAAAGGAGCAAATTTCCAAAGAGAAAATGATGCCAAATGTCTCATACATACCAATAAAAATATATAACGCCAAATGCCTCATATATATACCTAAAAATATATAATGCAAAATATTCTTCCCATAAATAATGTTAAATATCAATTTCCATGCTTTTCATGTAAAGTATTGCAAACTGTGAAATTATGGAAAAATGAAGATAATCTACAATAACATTTATAAATAAAACATTAATTTAGCATCGTAAACTATGAAATTATATTAATTTAGCATTATAAACTATGAAATTATGGAAAAATGTTTCAATAATATTTATAAATAATCTATTCAAAGGGGTTGAATTCATTGGCTAAGAAAAGAGGAGCTTTTTACTAGTGAGTAAAGTTCAATTTTTATGAGGACTTTCTAGGAACCATGAGAAACCTCGAGGTAGTGGTTGAATGCATGGTTGCACCCAAATATATTATATTAATGATCTCCTCACCTATGCACACATAAGTGGATCAAAGCCCAATTCCATGTTCTTCAAATTTCAAAGTTCGGTGGTTAGCATAAGTGGTTGAATCCTGTAAATTACATGCATGAAGTCATGGGTCAAGTCCCCAGACTAGCTGCCTCTGTAGATATTATTAGGCATCACTCGATGTCCCCACTCGGTAAGTATATAATAACATAATATTATCAAATTTATGGTATATAAGTATTATAATTAAGATTAAGGTTATAAATGTAATTTTTGTATTTTTTATAACTATGTCTATTTATATTTTCCTTTTTTTTCCAACGGGAAAATTTCTCAATTATATTATAAATATAATTTGTTCTCTAGACAAGAGATGTTACAAAGGACAATGAAAAGAGAAGAAATTGTCAATGAATCTTTCACCAATAGAGGTCTCTCGACCAACAGATAGGGAAAAATCATGACCATGCTCATAATAAAAAACCATACATCCCCAGAAAGTCATCGGAGAAGAAAACCAACACAAAGGCTACAAAAAGAGATACAAAACAGGGGAAAAAACCCAACAAAAGCCAGATAGAAGCTAAAATAGAGACGCACACCCTCAGAGGACCTTGAAAGAGGGCCTAGAAAACCGAAAGGAAACTTGAAACCGACCGCAACAAAATCCCATAACCACCTCCACCGCAAAAACTCCATCGCTAAACACAAAAGAGAGCTGACAAACGCAAATTTGGGGATTTGTCCTGAAACTCGGCCCTAACCAGTCGCCTCGGACCCTAAATGTCGCCACAGAGTAGCTACTACCACTACAAAAGGTTTATGCATCCACCCGACACATTAACATACCAACGTAGAGCTCGCATCCTCCGTCGTCGCCTCCCTCTGTCATTCAATCCACCCTTGGTTGCACACCCTTACTCTCGCACTACACCATGGAGGCCAAGCTTTGCGGCTAGAGAAACCTAGTCGCAGAGCCCGCAGAGTCGGAAACGTGCTCGACCCTCAAAACCCTAGAACCAGACGCGCTCTGTGTTTCAGTCGTTCTCTCTACTTCGTTGAGGTGTTTCAGTTTATTTGATCGTGCACACAAGGTTTTCTAGCTATTTGTTCAGCTGCAAAACCCTAGAACCAGGCGCCGTGAGTTTCGGGTAACAAAACTCTTCTTTAACCTAAAACATCGAATACAATTTGTATCTACTAAATCTATTTATATTTTCCTTGATACCATGGGGTTTATGTTAGTATATAATAACATAATATTAACAAATTTATGGTATATAAGTATTATAATTAAGTTTAAGGTTATAAATGTCTTTTTATTTTTTATTATTAGATCATTTATGTATATGAAACGAAAAAATACTATTTTAAAATATATGAAAGTTCTTATTTTAATTGTTTTTTTATTTTCGTAATTATGATATAAATTTAAACAAATTACTATATTTAAATTTAAATTTACTTCTGTACAAATTTAAATAATAGGAAAAATGAAAAAAATGAGTATATCACTAAATATGTAGTTGAGCATGTACCCCAGCAAGACTCTCCAACTCTCTCATCCATATTTGGAAAGATGAAGTATATACTAAAATTGAAAGCACCTTAAAAATAAAATATTTGACAAAATATTTGACAACTTGAAAAAGTAGAAATGAAGAGAAAGAAAGATATTAATGGTTCCCACTATAGAGAAATGGAGAGAAACGTAAATTTTTTTAACAACTAGCACTAATTTGTACAATACAACTCATCTCGACACGACCCTAAATCACGACGCTATCATATAGAATCACATTGGATATTAATGCTTCCCACTAGACTCAATTATTAGTCCCTGCCCTTCGGGCTTAGGGACTTATTAGTAATCGGTTCTTTGTTTTGTTATTAGGTTGGCACACAAATAAAACATTTTAATCTTAAGTTTTAGTTTTATATTTCATAAATTACTTTTTGGCCACCAATAGAACGCTCACAACATTGTTTTGATTCAATGACAATTTTGAGGCCTTATTTGGCCTCATATCGAGACAAAACATGAGGTATTTCTTTAAAACTTAGGAAATTATTATATAACATTACTTCAGTTGGATTAATGCTAGCCGTAATGTTAGCATTACTTTGTAGCATTAAATATTTGTGTTCTATTTACCCTAAGTTTTCCAAAACTACTATGGAGACACCTATGTATCCTATGTTTACACCTATGTATCTTATGTTTTCGAGTATCCTATGTTTACACCTATGTATCTTATGTTTTTGAAAACGTCTATCAAGACACCATATGTCATCCATGCAAGTATCCTTGTAAGAATTTTGTATTGAGTCACCATTTGGTATTTCAGTATTTAAGTAAAGTGGTATTTCAATATTTAAGTAAAGTAGCAGTACCTTTTTTTCTCGATCACTCGCATACTCACATGGAGGAAGAAGAGTTGTCACTCGCTCGTGTGAAGGAAGCGCATGGATTACATCTTCCATATCTTGTTGTGTGCCCTTCTTGTCATGACCCCCTCGACCATCCTGAGGCCGGGGTATGCCACTCCATAGAAACCACTCATGCTCTGATGCCAGTCGGTAACATTCCCAGCCATCAGGCTGGGACATTCTACTCTAGGGAACATCTTTTGTTCCCATACTACGGTACATACAGTAGCATACCCAATAGTCAACTAAGCAATGCCACCTAAATTTACTCTTTAGACTGCATGCAACTAAAACATATACATACAACACGCTCGCGGAAGCTTTACATCTAACATAAACAAACAATTACTATCCGTAACACAAATTTTATATTACAAATAACAGTAATTACCTATATGCATCATTTACAGAAAATTACCCATAATCACACAAGCATTCATAGTCACATATATGATAAAATCATAACATGGGCATGTAAATAACAAAGCAACATATTCATATATCATACAATTGGTACTTATCTTAGAAAGGTTGTCACCAACTACTTACAGACCATTCATGAACCTCCCACCCATAGATTACACTGTTCATCACTCTCAATAGTTAATCACCCCCGAGCTAAGACTGAACTCCACCCAGGGTAAAGGGATTCCTATCCAGGCTAAGGCTCGTGAACAACAGGAAAGACTCCATCTCAGGTGCTCACTCAACTAACAGCCTACAACCTCTCATTCCCCACATGCATGTCCCACCCAAGGATGTGTGCCCCTTCTCTGCTCAACAGTCCCTCGACTGCCCCACTTCCCTTCCAGGGCTTCGGCAACAGGCCAGACCGGAAGTCTCAAAGCATTGTAGCTGCATTTTAGCACCAACGGAAATCAATCCCCAACAATTCTCTCGCCCAGAGAACTGCTTAGGGGCCTGACAACCCGCTTCTTCAATCTTGCTCCAAGCTAACCAGGTACACCAACCAAAAGGAATGGGGAAATAGGTTTCGGAAAGGTGGAATGGTTGTCTCAAGGATAATGGAATGTATGAGTGAAATGGTCATGGAGTCATTGTCTGGATAACTGAGTGTGTTTTTGGAATCACTGTGAACTCTCTGTAAAAAATGATGGTTAGTCCGATGGTTCCCCCCCTTTCTCTGTTTTTCGTTTGTAAGGTCTCTCTCCCCAATAATCCCCCCTGAGCTAAGTTTCCCCATGATATGAATGCATGTCCCCAACTTGACACTTGTCATATCGGAAGTTAATTTTGTCCACTTGTCCCCAACTTTAGAACTTAGGAAAAAATTATCCATACTTTATGTTCTGGAATATTAATATAATATTCCCTTGACTTTTGGCCCTCCCTTTCCCTAACTAGTGAAGTTCAGTCTCCCGTCTCTTTTATCGTGGTCGGTCTGCGCACAGTGATGTATTTTATATTAATCATGAGTCATGTACAAAGTAGGGGCATTGGCCCCTGACATCTAGGCATTCCGGCCTAATACCAAAACATAAGAATTCCGGCTTATAATACTGGCTCACCAACCTATAATGCATATTTTGTACACAAAGGTTCATTGACCTTAATATTGTGCGCACTTAGTTACTGTGCATTGTATCCTCTGTCTTTAGGGTTGCATGCACCTTAGTTATTGTGCACGATATTCAGAAATGTGTACATTACATCCCTTTACTACGCAGTATATGCGCGCACCATGCCATGAAAGGTGTATTACAAAAATGATGTCTAAACAACTCACTAGCTTAAATATACTTGGATTATATTTACATTTGGTTTTGACCGAGGGATATTACAATCCCCTCCCCTTATTTATGCACTGTCCTTAGTGCATCATGTACCCATATACAACAAAATTCTCAAAATTCTTCAAAAAGATGCGAGTATTTTGCCCGCATTGCATCCTCATGCTCCCAAGTAGCGTCTTCAGGTCCGTACCAGGTCCATTGGACCTTTACAAGCCCTATGCCTTGATTCCAGAGTTGTTTGATTTTTCGATCCAGGATGCACACCGAATGCACTTGGAAAGCACCTTCTTGCTCCACCTCAATAGCATTCCAATCAATAACATGATTATCATCGGGTATATATTTCTTTAGAAATGATACATGGAAGACATTATGAATAGACATATATGCAGGCAATGCAATCATATAAGCAACTGGACCAATCCTCTCTAGAATTTCAAATGGTCCACAAAATCTGGCTACTAACTTGGCGCAGCTTCCCAGCTTCAGGGAGCTCCTGTTAGCTTTCACTTTAAGGAAAACATGATCACCCACTTTGAATTCTCTGTGGATTCTGTTTTTATCGACATAACTTTTCTATTTGTCTTGGGAAGCTTTCCAATTCTGCTTAATTTTTAACATTTGGTCCTCCATCTCCTTGAGCAATTATGGCCCAACTACTGTTCTATCAGCTGGATTATCCCAGCTTACTGGAGTATTGCAGCTTTTGCCGTAAAGTGCTTCAAACGGGCTCATTTTCAATGATGCTTGATACCCATTGTTATAAGCAAATTCTACCAAGTGTAGGTAGTCTTCCCATTTTGATGGTTTATCCATCACATACATTATCAACATATCTTCTATCACCGTGTTCACTCTTTCTATCTTTCCATCAGGCTCGGGATGATAAGTTGTACTAAAATTCAGATTCATTCTGAATCCTTTGAACAATCCTTTCCATAAATTCGAGGTGAATTTCGGGTCTCTGTCAAATACAATTGTTTTAGGAATTATGTGCAATCGTGCCACTTCCTTCATGAAAATATCATAAAAATTTGTTGCTTTGTGAGTAGTTTTTAGTGGAATAAAATGGGCAACTTTTGTAAGCTTGTCCACCACTACCATAATCGAATCATGTAGCTTTCCTGTTTTGGGCAATCCCGTAATAAAATCCAATGTCACCACTTCCCACTTCCATTCAGGAATGGGCAAAGGTTGCAGCAATCCTGCTGGGTGTCTATGCTCTGTTTTAACTTTCTGGCACTCCATACACCTAGCGATGTATTATGCAATTTCTCTCTTCATACCTGGCCAAAAGTATTGTCTCTTGACCACTGTTACGGTTTTCTGATATCCAAGGTGCCTTGCATAAGGAGCATTATGCATCTCATGCAAAATTATACGTTTCAAGTCCTGGACATTTGGTATAAAAATTTTGTTCTTGTGCAACAATATTCCATCTACTCCCAACTTATAAATATCCATGTTTTGTGGTGTCTTACCTTGCTGTAGCATTGCTACCAATTCTCTGTACTGTAGATCTGTATTTTCATCCTCCAGAAATTTTCTTTTAACATCAGTCTGATACATGTTGATGGTTGTAGCATGAAGCTCACGCACTCTCCTGTTGAGTGCATCAACCACTTTATTTTCTTTCCCTTTGATATGCTTTATATCAAAGTTATATTTTCTTAGAAATTCTATCCATCTGCTTTGTCTAGCATTTAGATTTGGCTGATCAAATAAATATTTCAAACCATTGTGGTTTGTTCTTAGCTCAAACCTCTTTCCCATGAGGTAGTGTCTCCATTTCCTCAGGGCATGCACTATGACTGCCAACTCCAAATCATGAGTGGCATAGTTTCTTTCATTCTCCTTCAACTTCCTTGATTCATAACATATCATGAATCCATTTTGACTAAGGACTCCACCCAATCCTTCATTACATGCATCTGTGCATACAATGAAATCTTCATTTGGGTCTGCAATCCTTAGTATTGGAGCACTTGTCAATAATTGTTTCAAATGTTGGAAACTCCTTTCACAGTCCGTTGTCCACTAAAACTTCATACCTTTCCTTTGCAAGGAAGTGATTGGGTGTACTATCTTCGAGAATCCTCCAATGAATCTTCTGTAGTAACCTGCAAGACCCATAAATATCTGACCTCTGTCACATTCTTTGGTGCTGACCATTCTCTAATGGCTTCTACCTTCTCAGGGTCCACTATTATCCCATATTTTGAGATGATATGCCCCAAATAATGAATTTGTTTCTGATAAAATGAGCACTTGCTCAATTTGACATACAACTGATGTTCCCTTAATACTTGCAACACCATCCTCAAATGATGTTCATGCTCTTCCTCTGACTTGGAATATATAACAATGTCATCCAAAAAGACAATGACAAACTTGTCCAAATACTCTTGGAAAACACCATTCATTAAGCACATGAAAACAACTGGTGCGTTTGACAATCCAAATGGTACCACTGTGAACTCATAATGACCATACCTTGTCCTGAAGGCGATCTTGCTAATATCTTCTTCTTTAATTCTTACCTGATGGTATCCTGATTTGAGAGCTATCTTTGAAAATATCCTTGCATCCTTCAATTGATCAAAGAGATCATCAATCCTTGGTAGAGGATATTTGTTCTTAACAATCACTTTATTCAATTGTCTAAAGTCAATGCACAATCTTAACGTTCTATCTTTCTTTTTTCACAAACAAGACTAGGTCACCCCAAGGTGATACACTTGGGCGTATATGCCCCTTCTTCAGAAGTTCTTCAAGCTGCATTTGCAACTCTTTCAATTCTGGTGTACTCATCCTGTAAGGAGTCTTTGATACTGACGCTGCTCTAGGCATCAAATCTATAGAGAAATCAATGTCTCTCCTTGGGGGTAGTCCTGGTACTTCCTTGAATACATCCTCAAACTCTTTCAGGACTGGATAATCCTCCAAATTTGGCACCTTGTCTTCATGTGTCTCCTCCATATGAGCTGCAAATATTTGACATCCTCTTCTATAACATTTATTCAGCTGTAATGTTGAAATTTCTCTAATGGTTACTGCCCTGGGAATTCTCTGTACTTTCCTTTGGTTCCCTTCTTCATCCAAGCAAGTGAATGCCTTGTTATGACAATCCAATAGAGCACGATGTGGGTCCAACCAATCCATCCCAAATAAACAGTCATAGGAACCTAAGGGTAAGATGTTCAAATCTTCCCTGGTATTTAGTCCATTCATGTCTATGAGGCAAGACTTAACCATCTCATTAACTTTTCTCCTGGCTCCTGTAGCCAGTTGCACCAACCAGGATTTCCCATGCTTGCTTCTTGGTAAATGAAAAATTTCCACCGTCTTTGGGTCTATATAACTATGGCTAGATCCTGAATCAATTAAAATAGAAAGGGTTTGGTTGCTGATCATACCTTCCACTTCAATCATGTGGGACTGATACTCTGCTTACTTGTTGTCCAGGGCTACATAAATCCTTGGCACATTTATGCCCATGTCCTCCACTGTCTCAGCTCGTTGTACATTGTGAACAATCCTACCTTTTTCTTCTCTGTGAGGACAATCTCTGAACCTATGGTCTCCTTTACAACCCCAACATTGCATAGGTGGTTGTATTTGCCCTTGACTCCCTGTGTCAATCACTCTGGTTTCCTTATGCGTTTGCTGCCATTGTGGATTATTTCTGAAGAATGGTGGCTTAGCTCCCTTCTTCCTCTGATCCATCTTGAATTTCTTATTGTCTTCCCAAGCCTTTTGGAAAGTTGGTCTTGCTTTCTGCTGGTCATATAAGCATTTATCTCTTCTTATGGTTTCTTCTAATGTCTTAGGATCATCATACTGTACTTTGTCACTGATGAACGATGGAAATCCACTTAAGTACCGTTGAATCTTGACTGTCTCATCCTTAATGAAAGAGACATACTTCAATAGTTCTATAAACCTTCTCTCATATTCATCTATGGTCATACTTCCAAGCTTAAGTTCAAAGAATTCTTTCATTTTCTTGTCATAGTATCTCTTGGTCAAGTATTTCTTCTCAAAATACTTCTTGATTCTCTCCAAGTAACACTTTTCTCTACAATGTGTTGTACGTGCACAAGTTGATCCCACCACATGGAGGCCTTTCCTTTGAGTTGATAGATAGCGATTCTACCTTCAACATAAGAAGAATAATTATGCAATTGAAAATACTTCCTCATGCCTAGCAACCATGTTTTGGCATCTTCATCCTTCTTGTGCTCACCATCAAATGTAGGAGGTTTGATTTTGTTAATTTCTCCTCCCAACTCATCCATCCCAGATCTCTTATACCTTTTGACAGGGGATAGACTTGAGTTGTTGCCTACTCTCTTATGGGAATGTCTATGGGGATGATGGTGATGTCTACTAGCACTTTTTACTTCTCCCTTCTCCTCTGAAGATTTGTGACTCTCAAATCTACTTGAGTTACTCTCCTTAGCCAATTTCTTCTCTATTCTATTCAAACCTTCCAATAGCTTCATGTTGAAGTCATCCTGCTACTCTTTGGCTTTCATAAGCCTTTCATTATCAACTTTATGGATTTGGACATCCTTCTGCAAATTCTTAATGGTCTCAGCCATATTCATATCTTCATTCCTTTCTTCTCCATGTCTGATGGAGTTCGTTCCTTCCATGCTCAAATGGACATCCATCCCTCTGCTCTTCTCTGGATGACTGTAATTCTCCTGTGCCTCTTCCATTCCTATGGACTCTGCACTGGTCTGTCCTGACCGAGTTGTTGTTAATTCTGCAAAACGTGCAGCCATCGAAACTAATCATACTAACCAATCAACAGTTCATGAGAATATGCACCATTTCGATTCAACATACACATCAACATTATCACTCCCGGTTTCCTGGTGTTATCACCAAGACAATTATAGATAAGACCCAAGTCTCGAGAACGCTGACGCACAGTGTCTTCTGAGATACACTTGCGCAAGAAGGTGGTATTTTCGAAACCACTTTCGCCAAGATGCAGTATCACGTGTCTCAACATGTCAAATCCACCACTCATGGAGCGAGTGACAGCTAGTCAGATCACCCTGCTCCATTCGTTCGGTACTTCGCAGCCATGTGACGTCAGCTAAACGTCGTCATGTAACGAACTCAAAATCTAATCATTCAAAATGGATTGGCCAAGCATGGAAACCCAACGCTCTTGTACGTAATCTGTTTGCGCTTCATAAATGGAGTTCTATAATTACCACTCCCCAAGTATGAAGATATCTGCGTATCCATAACCGTAGTAATATTCAAGCTACTCGACTTCCTGCTCTCTGTAAAGACGCATTTTGGTATCCCCAACCTGAGATACATGGACAAAGCTAAGTCAAGTGAGACTGGTTATTCGAGCAACATGCTAGGCTTTCCTGTGAATAAGGAGGAAAGGGTTCTTGCAAACCTTCTAACAACTAAGTTCCACACAGAGTCGGTTATAGACTCGCGATTGGAAGTCAGGTTGAATCCCACTATAAAGGATTTAGTCATAAACAGGCCAGCCGCTAAGAAGAAAAGGAGTAAGCGGCATAAGAAGGAGGAATCTACGGTTCAAGCGGCTGGAAGTGTTGGAGAAAATCAATCGGTCTGGTTAGACTCCTCTTTAAAGGCGGAGATAGCTAAGATGAAGTAAGTCTTCAACTAAGATAGCATGTCTCAAGGAATTTTGAATAGCCGGTAGCGGAGTTAAAGAGTACAGGAGATGATAGGCCTGTTCTTCAATGACCCTTTTTACAACAGGTTAACTGTTGTCATCACCCTTTTGTAATTTTGTGGTTAATATGATTATATAAATACAGAAATGGATTTTAGACTGTTTTATTACAATTTGTATTTGGTGATGTTATGACCCTTGTTTTCTTTTATAATTTTTTTTTTTTTTGTAATCTTATATTTTATTTTCATCTGTCTAAATCGGAAGAAATTAAAATTCAGAATTATTTTTAATTAATGCTTCAATGCGGTTATGTGTTTATTTTTCTTTTATTATTATGCAATTTAAACTTAGACTCCTCGCCTTCCAAGCGACTTCGCATGCATTAACTTGACCTATTCATTTATATTATCGTGCATAGCAATATTACAAGGTAAACGCTTCTCCGCACACCTAAATCTACTGTGTGTTTCTTCTTCGTCGTACCGACTACTTACGCGCACTATTTTGGCGTTGTGCACCAATATCCACTGCGCACAGTTTTGATACTGCGCACCGATATTATACATGCATTTTTGTCCTATGCATGCACCATGTCAAGTTTAACATATTCCTTCACGCTCAAATATCTGCGCACACTACTAAATACACTGTCGTGAAACAACTTATACTTGTACTTATGCGTGCACCAACAAAACTCCTCTGCGTTAAGCAATACTTGTGCACCCCATGTGCACCTTACTATGTGTGTGCTTACTGTGCAAGGCTAATTTTAGCGCGTGCATCTACACATAATAATCTTCCACGCAGTGCCACAATTTACCGCGCACACTGGCACACCACGGTTTCCCGTGCGGTGCCAAATTTACCACTCACACCAGTACGCCAACCTTTTCCAAGGAAACCCTATGACTCTAATTCTGGTCACTTCGAAGTTACTTTTCTGTGAATATTCACTTCGATTGCACCCTTCTGGTCCATCCAAGCTTAGTGTTGAACTGAGTCTCTGATACCACACTGTAACGACCCCCTCGACCATCCTGAGGTCGGGGTACGCCACTCCAGAGCAACCACTCATTCTCTGACGCCAGTCAGTAAAATTCTCAACTATCAGGCTGGGACATGCTACTCTAGGGAACATCTTTCGTTCTCATACTACGGAACATATAGTAGCTTACCCAGTAGTCAACTAAGCAATGCCACCTAAATTTACTCTTTAGACTGCATGCAACTAAAACATATACATACAACACGCTCGTGGAAGCTTTACATCTAACATAAACAAACAATTACTATCTGTAACACGACTTTTATATTACAAATAACAATAATTACCGATATGCATCATTTACAGAAAATTACCCATAAGCACACAAGCATTCATAGTCACATATATGATAAAATCGTAACATGGGCATGTAAATAACAAAACAACATATCCATATATCATACAATTGGTACTTATCTTAGAAAGGTTGTCACCAACTACTTACAGACCGTCCACGAACCTCCCAGCCATAGATTACACTGTTCATCACTCTCAACAGTGAATCACCCCCGAGCTGGGACTGAACTCCACCTAGGGTAAAGGGATTCCTATCTAGGCTAAGGCTCATGGACATCAGGAAAGACTCTGTCTCAGGTGCTCACTCAATTAACAACCTACAACCTCTCATGCCCCACATGCCTGTCCCACCCAAGGAAGTGTGCCCCTTCTCTGCTCAACAGTCCCTCGGCTGCCCCACTTCCCTTCTAGGGCTTCAGCAACAGGTCGGAACGGAAGTCTCAGAGCGTTGTAGCTACAGTTTAGCACCAACAGAAATCAATCCCCAACAATTATCTTGCCCATAGAACTGCTCACGAGCCTGACAACCCACTTCTTTAATCCCACTCCAAGCTAACCAGGTACAACAACCAAAAGGGACAGGGAAACAGGTTTCAGAAAGGTGGGATAGTTGTCTCAAGGATAACAGAATGTATGAGTGAAATGGTCATGGAGTCATTGACTGGATAACTAAGTGTGTTTTTGGAATCACTGTGAACTCTCTGTCAAAAATGATGGTCAGTCCGATGGTTCCCCCCCTCTCTCTGTTTTTCATTCGTAAGGTCTCTCTCCCCAATAATCCCCCCTGAGCTAAGTTTCCCCACGATACGAATGCATGTCCCCAACTTGACACTTGTCATATCGGAAGTTACTTTTGTCCACTTTTCCCCAACTTTAGAACTTAGGATAAAATTATCCATACTTTATGTTCTGGAATATTAATATAATATTCCCTTGACTTTTGGCCCTCCCTTTCCCTAACCGGTGAAATTCAGTCCCCCATCTCTTTTATCATGGTCGGTCTGCACGTAGTGATGTATTTTATATTAATCATGAGTCATGTACAAAGTAGGCGCATTGGCCCTTGACATCTAGGCGTTTTGGCCTAATACCAAAACATAAGCATTCCGGCTTATAATACTGGCTCATCAGCCTATAATGCATATTTTATACAAAAAGGTTCGTTGACCTTAATATTGCACACACTTAGTTACTGCGTGTTGTATCCTCTGTCTTTAGGGTTGCGCGCACCTTAGTTACTGCGCGCAGTATTCAAAAATGTGTACATTACATCCCTTTACTGCACAGTATATGCGCGCACCATGCCATGAAAGGTGTATTACAAAAATGATGTCTAAACAGCTCACTAGCTTAAATATACTTGGATTATATTTACATTTGGGTTTGATCGAGGGATATTACACTTCTTTTCCTTATGCACTCTTCTTCTCCATCTACAGAATAAAGAATATGACTGCATGTCATGACTGGGGGAGTATACTTGTGATAGTGTGTATAGGAGGAAACCTCTACTTCACATAGGCTGCTTGAGCTAGACTTGCTGGAATTATCAGTGATAGGAGGTTGATTATGCCTAAGTGTTTTGTAATTGATGTTGCGAGAGGACTGGAGTGTTGAAGTGTAACTACCTTTCTCTCTTTCTTTGTTTATATTCCCTTTTTCTAGGAGAACATGTCGTTGTTTTCGTTTGGTTTAGTATCACATTGTGTGCGGGCCACCATCTGTATGACATCTTCTGCATCGACACCCTGGTTTAGTATCACATTGTGTCGTTTGGTTTATGCATCGACACCTTGCACTTCAATGACATATGACATGCATACTCTAAACTTCTATTTTATTTTACCTGGTCTCAAGTTCAAGCTTGCCTTTTCATATGTCTTTTAGTCTCAAGCTTCAAAAATTTTCTCTCTCTTCTAATGTCCTTTAGACACTTGCTTCAACCACTGGTTTTAGATCGAGTACAAGTTGATCTTCAAAAATACATATTAACAATTAAAATTTTATCATCATGGAAATATCAAATATTTAACATAAATTTTGGCAACATTGCATTCAATAAATATATTCACATCCATAATTAAGAATAATTTCCATTCTTCAATAAATTTATTCACTTGAGAATGAACAAGTTGAAAAAATCCAGTGATAATTTCCTAACAATTGCAATGCATCACATAATTGCACTTCCGAAAATGGTCTTTGTCCTATGACCATAGAAATTTTCAGAACTTTAATGATTATTCCCCCAGAGGACTTGGAATGAATAATGAATTTTAAGTTAAACATTTGTAACTTCATATCTCCCTACGGATCAGCGTCCTCTGTCATAAAGCTCCTGTCAAAATACCCTCTCTATTAATTGAACACTCGTCTATATTAATTGAACATGCCCAGTGGAATAAAATTAATAAATAAACGACGCAATTCTCATCCAATTCATTTATAAAACTGAATAAGAAAACACTTAGGGTTGGGAGGGGTAAACATGACTTGTGATTGGTAAACTTGACAAGAATGGCTTTCCTGGATCTTAAGAAAAATATGTGGGTTTCCTAAGTAAGGTCGATTCGCCACCTTAACTCCATCATATCTTGTACTCCTTAGATCGCACATAGTCGAACCCTCGGCCTCGCTGGGCACGTCTAGGAGGATGAACCCCAGGTTATTTGCAAGAGTGGATGGTTTGGTGCATGTTAACAAACATGTGGATGGTTTTTAGCTGAAATGGTTAGTAGACGACCACCTTTCCCTGGGAATTCATAAATAAGACACCTGCATCATATATTCAGGTATGGTTACAACGTGGTTTAAAAACCATGTTTAAGAACAAACTTTTTTCAATCACACAAACAAAATATGAATTGAATTGAATTGCAGTCATCGTTGGAAGGAGAGGAAATAAAATTTCTATGTGCCTGGCATGAATATCCTCAATGGAAACCTATAAACCTCACTTCTGAAGTTACAAATCTATCGCTCAGTGGGCTCCATCTTCTCAGTGTATCTTCATCCTTATCTGTCAAACCCATGGGATTTATCATATTATATAATGAAAAACTTAATCATGGCATCTAGAAAATGTTGCGGTGTAATCTGGCAAGAAGGATTTCAGCAAAGACTGCCTTGAATTATCTTCACTTTGATGATCAAGACAAATCTCAATTCTAACTATTCATGTTTCAGTATTTATGGTCGTTCATGGATCCCAAAGCCTTTAGGTTATCCCATTTAAGAAATTTGTTTTTGTTGATGTGCAATCTTAAACAGGCATAGTAATAGAGTTTTTTTTTGCTATGAATTGGAAGTCTCCTATGTTGTTTGCAAAAGAAAACAGATCTTTCAACCTTTGTTGTTGATTTTACTCATTATTGAAATTTTCATTATGTTAATGAAACATTATGTAAACTTGAAAAAGTTATTATACAAACCTGGTTTTCTATCATTTTGACATTTTGGCAGGGACTTGTTGTTCAACAACTTTTAGAGTATGAAAACAATGCCTTAAGTTTAGGATCCATCACAATTTATAACACTTTATGGTAAATTGTTCCAAAAGGTTGTCTCAAATGGAGTAAGAAAACAATAGATCCTTCACTTTTCATGTTCTAGTTGGAAAATGTTTTCAAAATCTTAAAAAAGAAAAAATCCATATGAATTGAAAGTGTAATAATAAAAGAAATTATAAAGTAGAATCACTCATAAAATAAGATACAAAATTTAAAAACAAAGAGCATCAAATAATTTTAAGGCCAACAATGAATGATTCTATAAAAAAAAATGTGTCAAAATGGAAGAGATTTACCACACTGAAAGAACCAAGAATAATATCCAAGTTCATAAGTTAATGTGTAGACATTTGATTCTCCTTCATTACAAAGAATGAAATTTAAATGAAAATAATAATTATCCAAATCTAGATTAGATCAGTTTCACTAAATAAATCTCTATGTAAAAATGTAAAATAGAGAAACTCCATTAGTGTTCATTCATAACAAATTTTTACTCATATTGTCACTTGTTTGAATAAAAGTATAATTAGATTGGTTGTAGTCTTTACCTAGCTTTTAGATATTTTAAGTTTCCTTTCTATATATAAATTTATTTATTTATTTTTTAATAAAAAAACTTATTAATAAATTAAAATTTAAAAGAAAAAAGAAAAAAATCAAACAAATTCTACATTTAACATAACATATTAAGAAAAAATGATATTTATTTTTTAATAAAAAAACTTATTAATAGATTAAAATTTAAAAGAAGAAAGAAAAAACTCAAACAAACTCTAGATTTAACATAACATATTAAAAAAAAATGGAATGGGTTATTTTGTATGTACGAATCATATGACAATTTAATACAAAGCAAAAAAAAACATGGTTTTGATGTTATTAATTTAAAATGTCCCAAAAATTAAAAATCGTTACCCAATAACTAAGCTATCACAACTTTTTCAACAATGAGATGTTTGCTTGACACCAACCTACGAGGAAGCTAGTTAATTTTCAACAATGAGATGTTTGCTTGACACCAACCTACGAGGAAGCTAGTTAATTTGTTGTTGGCCAAAGGCCTGAGGGCCTAATCCCTTGGCCCTTGATTATGTTACATAACCATATGACCTACACCATAGCATAGAGGAGGCTTAACATACATTTTGTGCGGGCAGAGGTTTTTCATATATATAGTATATATATAACAAATAACAAAAAGGTCCATAGAATATGGCAATTTGTGGGAATGGAACTGCAAAATATAGCATGACCTGTATAACCTCCGCTAAACAACTATCCACCAACTTTAGTTGGTTAGCAACTACACTCTAATTATAGTTAAAGAGTGACATAAAATATGGAACATGGTTAATAAACCAACCAACTTGTATTTAATTACTCCACAAATTTCAGGATTTTGTTAAAAGGGGCAACCTATTTAATGGAACACACCCAAAGGAATAACAAACATTATTTATGCAAATATTTTAATCTCATAAAGCATGCCAAGAGCACGAAGGGTACGAGGCTACAACGTATAGTGTGTTGGGGATCACCTTGACGGAATTTCAAGTATTTTATAACATGTTTTTACGATTTTTCGCCGGGAACTCAACAGTGTAATCCATTTTTGCATTTGAGAAACATGTGAAAAAGTCATTGTAAAATGCAAACATTTGAGCATTAATAAAATAAGTCTCTATTGGAAGTGGACCCGGAGAGGTAGCCCAATTTGGTTGAACTCCGTTTTCACCAACTTTTGGTTGTGATAATATGATTATTGTTCATTTCAAGTTCATTTATTTGCAAATCATTTATCATTAAAGTGGAATTGGCTAGATAAGTATTTCACATGTAAATTGCAAAACTGTCAAGTGATCATTTTATTTCAAAGATCAAGTAGATGATTATGTCTATTTAAAATTATCAGCATCTAAGTATTTTTCGAATCACCACTTCATAGGGAAACTTGAGGTTTCCACTTGGGTAGAATTTGGGGTTTTCAATTGGCACGAAACTTGGGATTTCTAGCAGATTTAGTTTCAACAAAGGCATCTGTTTGGGTGAAGACTTGGAGATTGTAGATTTTGTGGATGTTTATGAGGTTGATAATGACTTGAGGTAGGGGGGATGTAAGGTATTTGAATAGATGGGTGTGGAGACCTTCACCCAAGTCCTCAAGGAGATGAAACTTGGGTTTTCTCTGGCACCCAAGTTGGGCAAGTGGATTCCTTGAGCATGAGGATGTGCCAAGGGGATTTCCCAAGTATGAAGTGACCAAGATATTGGGGTGCACTGACATGAGGGGTGTGTTGAGTACATTTTTATGCTTCCTTTTTACTCTATAAACTATACTTTGGCCTCCAAAACCATCCATTTTGCCTCCATTTCATTCCATATTTTCCATAAAACAGCTTATGCAAGGTACATTTATCATTCTTTAGCTTAAGAATTGAGTTTTCAAATTTTTGGCATTAAAATTGAAAATTTCTCAAAAATCACAGGATTTGACTAAATCCCGTAATTGCTCCTAGGTTCGTGTACTTCCAGGACAGTTGGGCGAAATCTGAGACTTGGGTTGTGATCCTTGATGTACAAGGATGGACGATTAGCTATCATCTTCGAGATCTAAGCCTTCCAGGTGTCTGGTCAACGTTGGTCAAACAGGGCCACTTCAACAGAAAATACCCTATTTTAGCCTAAAATCATGGACAGTTTTAGATTTTCTTCAGATTTGTTCATATTTTATGGATCTAAAGGAGGTATTCGACCTTCCTAACATATATTATGGATCTGATTATGATCTTTAGGAGATTTATTAGCATTGTTAGTTTCAAAACTCTTGTATAAATACTCTAAGGCATAGACTAGTATGACAGTCTTGGATGTGAATGAAGAAACTTTGGAATTTGCAATCTTGAGATCAGTTCTGCGTTTTGTTCTTGATAATGTTTATGATATGATGATGTGAATGTTGTTGTAAGCTCCTTCTTAGCTGAGACAACTCAAGTGTACAACTGAAGCATTAGAGGGCCCCCTTTGCCAAACTAGTACACTCTTCCTTTATGTTCTTTTCAAGTAATCTTTGATACATGTTTTAGATCAGATCTTGCTGTAGATGCGTTTTATTCATATCTTTGTTGTAGTTAGATGAATTCCATAGTTAAGTAATATGCTTAATGTTTCAAAGCCTTACTCATGTTGTGAATGATTTCTTGAATAAGAATTCAATGTGTGGTTTGCTTTCAAGCATTAGGATAATCATGAATGCTTTTTGAGTTATTTACGCTTTTAGTACTTTTGTTTTAACAAGAATTGGTGATAATTGCTAATGAATGAAGAAGACAATGAATGCATCTCTTGAATAAGAGTTTTGTCTTTCTAAGCATTGATAAGCCTTAGAGCTAGTTCAAATATCTTTTTGAATGCTTACTGT
>ML786318.1:114935-135529 GCA_009831015.1 Picea engelmannii | reverse complement strand
CCTCTCTAGCTACCTTACATTCCATCCCCCTTATGAAAGCGTTGTCCTCAACGCTTGATGTACAACCATATACCAGGGTCCCATGGATAATTGTGGACCATAATGTCGAAGAAGACTGGAGAACCAAGGTCCCATGTAGAAAGTAAAGCCATCATGCTGATGTAGTCCAACCACCATTGTAAGCTAGGGTCCCATGTCCAAGTGCTCCTGTGAACTCCCCGAAGAATATTTTGGAACCCAATAACCAACTCCAAATGATCCTCCAAAGACTGACACCTATCATGTGGATCCAAATAAGAAGATCCATCCACATAGTGGAAAATGGTCGTAGCAGAATCTGGAAGGAATGATACCACTGTAGAATATGCAGACTGAACATTGGTAACTAGCTCCTGATGTGATACATTGATGTCATCAAATAAAATATGAAAGTGGTTGTCATCCCAAAAATGACAACTATCCATATACCAATCATCACAATCTGCCTCAAAATCATACCAAACATATATTTCCTGATTATATTCATTTCTGAGGCCCTCCATAAGAAATCTCTCATGCATGTTGTTCAATGAACTACGAAAACTATCATTGAGGCCATATGTGAGGCTATTTGTGAGGCTGTTTGTGAGGCCATGTGCAAATGCATCCAATCTATCATCCAATTGGGTTTTGAATGATTCAAGAATTTCTTTCAAGGTTTGAGACGAAATATCCATCTGATCACCCTATGAACTCTTCCGTATTGCAGCCGTCATGAAAAAACTCAAAAAATAGACCCAATAAGTTTCGGCAGAAAATCGCGGTTTTTTCTGGAAAAACCCTAAAAAACTGCTGAACTTAAAATGCTCATAACTTCACTTACCGGACTCCGTTTCAGCCGATTTTTTTTTTGAAATTGGGTGAAATTGTGAGAAGAAATCAGATATGTAATTTATTTGGGCAAATTCGGCCTCCAAATGCTACAGAAATAAAAACAAATCGCGCCGCCGTCCGCAAAAAAAACCCTGAAAAATTGCAGATTTTAAAACCTCAATATCTTGACCTTCCGGACTCCGTTTTGGATGATTTTTTTTTTCAAATTGGGTGTTTTTCTGAGAGGAACTCAGATATACAACCCTTTTCTGAAAATTTTGCACAAAAATATACGGAAAATGTTTGGAATGTCGCGGCCCTCTTTTTTCTTCTCCGAAAAAAAATCTGCAAAAATAAAAAATATTTGTCCACAACTCCGGCCAAGGAAAGTGCTCTGATACCAATTGTTAAGTACCTATACCAGATCTGCAAATATACTTCAGAAATAACCAAGAATAACTAGAAGATTCCTCTTACATTTATTATATCTAACTACCATAGTGGGCCTTATTTACTAATATAGTGGACCTAGTCCACCTTACATTGAATGACCTCCACTATTATCACTATGGGCCCTCTAGGCCCCCCCACTACCTCTCTAGCTACCTTACAATAAATGAAGTATGTTAATCATTCTAGAGACTTTAATACCATAGATCTTGTTCTCCTCTTTGCTCTTTTTTAATAAGAGACTAAGTCCTTCCATTACCATGATGAATAATAACGAAGATAGTGGACAACCCTGACGCAAACCACGTCCACTCCAGAAGAAATATGTAGTTTCACCATTGATTAAAACAACATAAGTAGGAGAAGTAACACAACTCACAATCCACTTTGTCATTTGAATTCCAAAACCCACTTGAATTAAAATAATCATGAGAAGATCCCAATCTATACAGTCATATACTTTGCGCAAATCTAGCTTGAGAATCAGATATTTTGTTTCCTTTTTTGTTATACTATGGAGGCATTCATGAGCTGTACCAATAGCGTCATGTATCATCCTTCCTTTCAAAAATCCTAACTCTTCTTCTGAGAGAGTTCTAGACAGAATAGGCTTGATCCGGTTGGCGATGATTTTGGAAATCAGTTTATAGCACAGATTGCATAAGGAAATAGGCCTAAAGTCCCTAAAAGTTGTTGGTTTATTTTCTTTTGGAATTAGGGTGAGGAAGGTAGAGTTTAAGCTTCCTTTTATAGACCCACTTTTCCTAGACTCCTCAATCATCTGTACGAGGTCTTCACCAACCAAATCAAAATAATATGTAAAGAATTCCACCGTCCAACCATCGAAGCCTGGACTCTTGTCTTTTTTGAATAGTGTTAAGACATCTTTGATTTCTTCTAAAGTGACTGGTTCATAAAGAGAACTTGCCTCTTCATCATTTACCATCATGGAGAAAAGACTTGTTACTTGTACCTGTTCATTAGTGAAGGCAGTAGAACGGGATTTGATTTTTTTTTTGAAGTAATGAGCAACCTCATCCTTAATTTTTGTTTGTCCTGAGTTCCCTTGTCCATCTTCATCAATTATCTCCCAAATATTCTTGTGAATGTGTCTATGGTTAGCAAAGTGGTGAAAAAAAATTGTATTTCGATCACCACTTTTAACCCAGATCGCCTTGCTTCGCTGGCACCATTTTTCTTCATTATATCGAAGTAGCTTGTTCCTTTCCATCTCTAATTTTCCAAGAAGAATTTATTTATCCAATTGAGATTATTCATCCACAAAACTCAGAAAGGTATCTCTTATCTGTGATTCTAAAAATTCCATGCGATGCTGTAATATCCCGTCTCTCTGCTTTACCCACAATTTAGTCTATCTTTTTAGTTCCTTTGGCTTCCAAACAAGTCTTCGTTGGCTGCCCAATTCTGAATTGAATTTAGGATCCTTCCAAATTTGATGTACAATATCTTTGTAATCCTCGTCGATCAACCAAAGGGGATTGGGTTAAATGGATACGCTCTATACTTCAGAGAAATTTCCAGCTGTAAAATTACAGGGGCATGATCAGATATGAAGGGATACTCCACCCAAGAACGATAAAGGCCACTCGAAGATAATAAAACTTCAAAGATTATGCATCTATCCAATCTATTTGCAATACAATGTGCCCCTATATAACCATTGCGCCAAGTTGGAACCACCTTATCTGGTCGTAAATCCACTAAATTTTTTGACTGCAACAAAAACTTGTAATAATCTGCCACATAATAGGAGAATTAGATCCTCCCCAAACCTCATATAATGAAAGAGTAATATTAATATCTCATGCTAGGATCAAATTATAAAGAGATAGTTGATCCAGGTGGATATTGGTGGCCACCCACCTTTTTCGACCGGCTCAAAACAGTTTTCTGGCAATTTTGGCCATTTACTATTTTTAGCAGTTTTTAACTTCCACGGCCATTTTGAGGGCCCAAATGAAGGTTTTTTGAGATAGAAGTTCTCAATTTTAGTTGAAGGAACAATTGATCCCCCGAAATGAATTTCCTCAACAATACCTTTCCAACGAGCTATCACACGCCTAAAACGAAGATCGTATGCAAAAGTTATGACCCCGGGGAGTTGATGTACTAACTTACCCAAACGTGACCCACATGACTTTTGACACTTCATCTCCTAGGGTTAGGTTTTTGGATGTCTAGTGTTTTTGGAATTCCTATTTATTGTAAAAAGGACTTCAGAGCCTCATTGTAATCATCTTCTTGTGAATGCGAGTAGCCATCACATCTCTTATCAGAGATAAGCTGCCACCATTCTAACGAGTCTTTCACTCTATATGTTTACAGTCTCTATACTTTTATTTCATTAATAGAAATCATGTATTACTGTATATCTGTGTTTATGGTTGCATATCTGATACATTTATGTTATATTATTGAATATATGTGATATCTCTCTGCATTTCTTTATTATATCTTTGTTCTCATTTCGTGCCGAAAATAATCCGGATCAGTGGTATCAGAGCAGGCTGCTCTTGATAGTTTTTTTAGTGCATGTCCCCGACAAGGTCTGAGTATATCAAGTTGGGTCTCGAGCTTGTCTCGAATACAATCGCTCTCACACACCCAAGAAACCCTCAATGGAAGAAGAAAATAAAAATGATGGAGCAGACGATCCTATCAATATGTTGCTTGAGCAAGCTCTCACGTGATAGAGGGACGAAAGGATGGAGAATTTTGCCCACATCCTTCAATGCCTGCCAATAACAGCAGGCGCATCTTCATCAAGCGACCACTTTGGAGGCACCTCACCTTTCAATGTACAAGTTAATTTTGATATTCCTAAATTTGAAGGACAGATAGATGCAAAAGCCCTAGAAAAATGGTTAACTCTGCTAGAAGGTTATTTCTCTGTTCACAATTTTTTCGACAAAGAAAAGATCACCTTCGCACTCCTTAAAGCTCTCCCTCATGTCAAAAATTGGCTGGAAACTTATTGGGATAAAAGTTCCACAGAGGAGTCTGGAATATATGGGGCCCATCCCACTTGTTATTTTTTTGTGGATGCGGTAAAGGAACAGTGTTACCCTATCGGAAACTATGAGGACAAGTACATAGATGGGCCACACTGCTGCAAGAGAGGGGCCAAGTAGTTTCAGAGTTCACCAATACCTTCCATACCTTGTGCACCAAGCTGGGTATCAAAGACTCTGAGCGACATTTGTTTCTGAAATATCGTGGGGATTTACGCAAATACATCCAAACTGAAATGGATTTTCTGGACATCTCATCACTCGATGCTTCTTATCGATATTCTATCAAAATCGAGCAGAAATTTAGACACCAGAATAAATGGGAGTTCGGGTCTGCAAATCCGCAACAACCGAAGTATGACAAAGACGGCCCTAACAAACAATCTACTGAAAACTAGTCCAAGACACAGGTAAAGAAGGGTCATGGGAAGACAAAGAAGGACACCGGAAAATGTTGTGAGTTCCACAAAATTCCCTGGCACAACACCGATGAATGTCACTCAAAACAGTCATTAGTGGTTGAGATCAAAGACAAAGAGCCAAACCCTGATTCAGAATCTGATTATGAAAATAATGGTAAAGGACAGATCATTGACGCGGATCCCACTGTTATTGTTGCGGCCACGAAAATTCAACCAGAAGAACCAACAGATCCTGAAGAGGGGGAGCACCTTTTTCATTCACATATGTGGGTGAAGGGGACCCCGCTGCGTTTTATTGTTGATAGTGGAAGCCAGAAGAACCTCATCTCAGTGGAGGTCGTCAAACAGTTGGGATTGTCAACAACACCACACCCGCATCCATACAACATCGGGTGGCTTTGCCAAGGACGAGATCTTCATGTTAGCCAACAATGCCGATTGTCATACAGCATCCAACCCTTCAAGGATGAGGTATTAGGTGATGTTGCCCCACTGGATATCTGTGATGTTCTCTTGGGCCAACCATATATGTGGAAGTGCCATCTTGTTTATGAGTCTCGACCCCTCAGTGTCATTATTTCTTTGGGGGGTCATATCTACAGAATACCAGAGATAGTTCCAACTACTGTTCCACCTAAAAAGTGTCGCAAGGTAGTATCTCATACTGCAAAATTTAGCTTCTTCACAATCTGTTCAAAAGGAGAACAGAAGGACACTGCAACCACTACAGCCTCGCCCCAAGCACCTTCTATCAAACAGAAGCAAGTTGACAAGGTTGCAACAAAGCACACAGATTTATTTTGCACATCATCCTCTCATGTAGCCCAACTTTTTGAATGGCCTCAGCCTCAACAGGTTCGTGACAAACTTCCACAAACTGAGCAGCGCGACTTCTTCAGCAAGGCAAACAACTCACCAAGATGTAGATTCAGCAAACGCTTTTCCCTCTCCCTCGAGAACTCAACGTAATGGATACCATTTATTTCTAAGGAGGGAGTATTGATCCAGGTGGATATTGGTGGCCACCCACCTTTTCCGACCGAATCAAAATAGTTTTCTGGCAATTTTGGCAATTTACTATTTTTAGCAGTTTTTAACTTTCGGGGCCATTTTGAGGGCCCAACTGAATGTTTTTCAAGATTGAGGTTCTCAATTATTATGAAACGCATGATTGAGCCCCCAAAATGAATCTCCTTAACAATACCTTTCCAACGAGCTATAGCACGCCTAAAACGAAGATCGTATGCAAAAGTTACGACCCTGGGGAGTTGATGTACTAACTTACCCAAACGGGGCCCACATGAATTTTGACGCTTCATCTCCTAGGGTTAGGATTTTGGATGTCTATGGTTTTTGGCATTCCTGTTTATTGTAAAAAGGCCTTCAGAGCCTCATTGTAATCATCTTATTGTGAATGCGAGTAATCGTCACATCTCTTCTCAGAGATAAGCTTCCACCATTCTAGCGAGTCTTTCACTTTGTATTTTTACAGTCTTGGTACATTTATTTCATTAATAGAAATCGTGTATTACTGTATATCTGTGTTTATGGTTGCATCTCTGATACATTTATGTTATATTATTGAATATATGTGATATCTCTCTACATTTCTTTATTATATCTCCGCTCTCATTTCATGCTGAAAATAATCTGGATCAGTGGTATCAGAGCAGGCTGCTTTGGATCGTTTTTTCAGTGCATGTACCCGACAAGGTCCGAGTATAGAAATTTGGGTCTCAAGCTTGTCTCTCTTGAATACAATCACTCTTGCACACCCAAGAAACCCTCAATGGTGGAAGAAAATAAAAACGACGGAGCAGACGATCCTATCAATCTGTTGCTTGAGCAAGCTCTCACGCGATAGAGGGACGAAATGATGGAGACTTTTTCCCACATCCTTCAACACCTACCGATAACAGCAAGCACATCTTCATCAAGCGGCCACTTTGGAGGCACCTCACCTTTCAAGGTACAAGTTAATTTTGATATTCTTGTATTTGAAGGACAAATAGATGCAGAAGCCCTAGAAAAATGGTTAACTCTGCTAGAAGGTTATTTCTCTATTCACAATTTTTCCAACAAAGAAAAGATCACCTTCGCTCTTCTTAAAGCTCTCCCTCATGTCAAACATTGGTGGGAAACTTACTGGGAGCAAATTTCCACAGAGGAGTCTGGAATATATGGGGCCGATCCCACTTGATATTTTTTTGTGGATGCAGTAAATGAACAATATTACCCTGTTGGCAACTATGAGGACCAGTACATGAGATGGACCACACTGTTGCAAGAGAGGGGCCATGCAGTTCTGGAGTTCACCAATACCTTCCATACCTTGTGCACCAAGCTAGGTATCAAAGACTCCGAGTGACATTTGGTTCTGAAATACCGTGGGGCTCTACACAGATACATCCAAACTAAAATGGATTTTCTGGACATCTCATCACTCGATGCTGCTTATCGATATGTTGTCAAAATCGAGAAAAAATTTATGCACTAGAAAAAATGGGAGTTCGGGTCTGGAAATCCGCAACAACCAAAGTATGACAAAGACGACCCTAACAAATAGTCTCTTGAAAACCAGTCCAAGACACAGGAAAAGAAGGGTCATGGGAAGACAAAGTAGGACACTGGAAAATGGTGCGAATTCCACAAAATCCCCTGGCACAACACCAATGAATGTCGCTCAAAATAGTCCTTGGTGGTCGAGATCAAAGACAAAGAGACGAACCCTAATTCAGAATCTGATTCTGTAAATAATGGTAAATGATAGATCATTGATGCAGACCCCACTGCTATTGTCACGACCGTGACAATTCAACCAGAAGAACCAACAGATCCTGAAGAGGGGGATCACCTTTTTCATTCACAGATGTGGGTGAAGGGGACCCCGCTGCATTTTATTATTGATAGCGGAAGCCAGAAGAATCTCATCTCAGCAGAGGTTGTCAAACAATTGGGATTGTCGACAACACCAGACCTGCAACCATACAACATCGGGTGGCTTCGCCAAGGATGAGATCTTCGTTTCAGCCAACAATGTCAATTGTCATACGACATCAACCCTTCAAGGATGAGGTATTATGTGATGTTGCCCCACTGGATGTCTGTGATGTTCTCTTGGGCCAACCATATATGTGGAAGCTATTAGAATATAGAAGATGGTGTGCTCGTTTTACCATTGACGATGCCCTCGTCACCCAACCATAGGTCGAAGCCACCCTCTGAGCACCTTAACCTTGACTGAGAATTACTCCAGAAGCAAACCCTAGGCTAGATAGCCAAACAAGGTGTAGCGCATATTCCTCCAAGGATAGCGCACCAACAATAGTTGATCAAATAGTCCAAACCCTAGCCAAGAGATAGTCCAAGCCTATACTGAAAACTAGTTGCTTCTGCAGCTGCACCTGCAGCCCTCCTCCACATCTGCGCACCAAACTGGGAACTGCAGTGCGCACCAGTGGCTCTCTGCAATTATGAGATGTGTCAAATGAGAACTGACGCCCTGTATTTATAGTGGTTCTTCTAGATTTGTTGGGGTCAACTTCTCCTTCTGGATATGTGTCTGTTCAGTATATTATTATTATTTCTGGCCGACTTCTTCTCTTGGAGGCTAATAACCTAATATAAATTATCTTCTTGAGCCGAAAAGACTTCTATGGTTATTAGCCAACTCATTAGGGTTTTCTCTTGCTTTCCGAAGTCTTCTATTCTCGTCAGGTTCACACGTGGAGGTAAATACCTCCTGCAGCTACCATAATATTAACACTCCCTCCTAGCTAGGGAGGTATTATAGGTAATGGTCTTGAGCACAAAAACATACCATTTACCCGGTAGCATCAGTATAGTTATCTAGACTATTTCATGACTAGATCATGAGAATCACCATCACCATCAGCTGCATCATCTCTCGAAACCATACTTCATTTGAGTAATTAGACATGATACTAGATAATTCACTCACACCATAGAGTGATACAAGAGCCACTCTTATAATCTAGAGGAGTAAATGCTCTGAACCAATTTCCGTCTAGAAAATCTTTGTTCATCATTCGTCTAGATGGTGATTATTTCTAATAAACTGTTGATAGTCTTCAAGGTAGTTAGAACAAAAATAGAACACAATTGTGTCTATCCATAGTAGTACATAACTACAATCCAGTGGTTCACTACCACACCAAGTAACACACAAGTACTTGATCAACAACGTATAGTCACGAATAGTGGAACATATCCACCATAGTAGTCTTCATCTACTGTCATACAGTCTTCATAAAAAACATCTGATAGCAACCTGCATAGAAACAATGTTATGATATATACTGAATTATTTGGGCCAATCTTTCACTCACATTTGTGAGCTCTGAAAGAATATCTGCCTCACGAACAGTGGAACATATCCACCATAGTAGTCTATATCTATTGTCTTCATAAAAAACATATGATAGAAACCTGCACATAAAAAATGTTATGATATAAATTGAATTATTTGGGCCAATATTTCACTCACATCTGTGAGCTCTGAAAGAATATCTGCCTCAGAGTGGAATAATGAGATATTTGGACTATTCTTCTCAAGCAAGGAAGAATAGTTGTTCTGTCTTTTGAACCTGGACCATTCCCCACCCTGGGCCATTCTTCCTACACTAATCAAAGTGCACCCTGGAGAGAATTTATAACCCTAAGGAATGCTGAGTCTGGACCATTCCCCACCCTGGGCCATTCCTCCTACACTAATCAAAGTGAACCCTGGAGAGAATGCATAAACCCTAAGGAATGTTGAGTCTGGACCATTCCCCACCTTGGGCCATTCCTCCTACACTAATCAAAGTGCGCCCTGGAGAGAATGTATAAACTCTAAGGAATGATTGTCTGGACCATTTCCTCTGTTAACCACAAGAGGAAAAGATTGTCTTGCATCAACCTCGAAAATGAACCATTCCTCATGTTAACCACAATGAGAAATCATTGTCTGGTGAGGCGGGCCAGTGTTCTTGAGTAACCCTCAAGAAGAGAGACTGCCCTAGACCACTCCCCATGTTAACCACAATGGGAAGTCGTTGTTTATGATACATCAGCAATCAAACTACTTCCCATGTTAACCACAATGGAAAGTGACTATCCATCAGAAGTCTCAATCCACTTTCCGAATAGGAAAGCATTTGTCCAAGATGGACTATTTTTCAAATTTAAAGATGAATTTTTTTCAATAATGTTTTTCGGTGCTCCCTCCTAACTTGGAGAGTCATTTCTTCCTTTTTCAATAAGAAGGAAGTTTTTTCCATGAGCTCTAGCTTGAGTACGCAAAATCTTTCATCTTGGATAAAAGTTTTACCAAAATGTCTGCTTATCTACTTGTCTGTGGAGATATGTATTGGAGAATCATTTTCTCCTTTCTGGACTTCATCATGGATAATGTAATGCTTGATTTCAAATGTACTTTAGTCTGGAACATTGTGAAGGCTTCATGTAGATCTGAACAATAGAGTATATCATAGTTGGAAAACTGGAAGATATATATGTCGCACTTCTTCTGTCATCATGAGATCTGATCTACTGAGTAGTCGTCTTGATGTTATAGGAAATATTCACCACGCTTCTGCTGTGCACTAGAGGTTCTCCACCAAGTTATCTTCTTCTATCTACATACAAGAGTCTCTTTTTGGTATGCCTCAAGGTCTTGAGATTGCTATTCATACACTCTTTATTCAATTTCTTTGGAGAACATTCTTTGTATTCATTTGATGTAGAACTCCAACTCATGGATGTTGTGGATGATATAATGACTTATGTAGAGACAAGTCTAGTTTGCTGGAACAAGTAATCATCATAGTCTTCTCCCTCCATCTAGGAGAACCTCTAGTTCTAGATCTTCACAATGCTATCATTCATAAGTCTTCCATACAATGTTCTTTATCAAGACTTTCAGTTCCTCTGCTTGATTGCTTTTATTGAGTTCATATTAGGTTGCTAATCTTTTGATTCTTAATATTATGACTAGTTATTCTAGCTTTTCTTTCTTTCTTGGAATCTTCATGTTCTTCTTCATGTTTTTCTTTAGCTATTGGGTCCATGGAGTTTCTTATAGATTCCATGCCCTAGAGATTCCACTTCTTCATTTCATCATAGGATCACAGATTTGGATGATCAACCAGGAATACTTTAAGGTTTCTCTTTGAATAAGTCTTCTTCTGCGGTTGAACTGAACACATACTTGTCTTTCATGACTGCTACCATGGATATATATATTTCATCATATTTAATGAATCATAGGATTAGCTCCCTCCTAATACTTGCTTCATGTACAAGTGCATATAATCGGCTCCCTCCGTCTAACGGAGTCCATGATTCCATCTGCATCCTTATTGTCTTCCGCAATGTATAATTGGCTCTCTTGTCTAACAGAGTCCACGCTTCCGCCTTGTTGTTTTCTACAAAACGTCATAAGTCATTTTCCAATTTCCTCTCGATTGTTGACTTCTTTCTATCTTTGCTTCTTCTAAGTCTCTTCATGATTGATTCGGCTTATCTTGCAATAGCTTTCACATGATTTGTATTTCATTATTTCATGTGTATTATCTAATGATATCTCTTTTCATCTTGTTTTTTCTTCCATAGGTATAATTCTTCTTGGAACACATTATCTTCCAAGAGATAGATATACAAGATATGTACAAAGACGATGCAAACAAGAAATAATAAGAGTGTTGTTACCTTTTAGAAGAAGAAGTCTCTTTCTTCCTTCTTAGTCTTCTTTGTAGGTTCATTTTCTTCGGAAATTGATGTTTCGTGTTTCTCCTTCCTTTTCTTTAGCTCAGGACAATGATTCTTGTAGTGACCATACTTTCAACAGTTGAAGCATTGCACTTCTGAAATGTCTTTCTCTTGATTTGGCTTCCTCCTTGAACCAAACTTCCTTTTGTTCCTGAAGTTATTGAATCTTGTTGTGAAAGCTTGATCGTCGTACTTATTTTGGGGTTTCTCTTTTGCATTGATCCTTGATTCTTCTTGAGCACAACAAGTCCAAAGTTCTTCAAATGTCGAGTACTCCTCCCTTGTGTTCATGCTTGTGGAAAATGCATCCCATGTCTTGGGAAGACCATTGAGTACTATGTTCACCAATTCCTTTTCTGAAGTGATCTCTTCAATAGCTTGTAGTTGATCTCTTAACTAGGAGATCCTTACAAAGTATGATGTTATGTTGTCGTCATCATTCATCTTCATGTTACGAAGCTCATTCTTCAGACTCCTAACTTGTCCAATGTTTCTGACTGAGAAGAGATTTGTTAGGGCATCATACATCTTCTTCGATGAGTCAAGATGGGAGATGTAGGGTATTAAGTGGTATTTTATGGAATACACTATGATACTCATAGCATTGATGTCAACATCTTTGAACTTCTCCATAGTTGCAACGTTCTGCGGTTCCTTCTCTTTTCCTTCTTCAAACTCTGGCTTCACGATCTTTCCTTTCACGATATCCAACACTTTATTCTTGGCAAGGATGAGTTCGATCCTTGTCTTCCACGCTCTGAAGTTAGAGGCTTCATCTAACTTGTTCTCATATTTCATAGAGTTAATCATGGCTGCTTGACTTGGTCAAACCCTAGATTTGAACAAAAAATCAAAATTCACGTCTTGGCTTGCTGAGAGTATCAGGAGATGTGATAGCCTAAGGCACATTGATATGTCTAGAGATTAGGTCAATCTCTTCACTTGAGGTGCCTTAATGAGAGGATTAGGGTTTTTGCTACTGCTCCTGCTAGTAACCCTAGTGGCAGTGTCTTGGAAGTTGCTTCTGCTAGTAACCCTAGTGGCAATTCCTCAGCGAGCTCAATATCCTAGCGGCTATGTTTCCTTCCAGCGTTTAGACTAAATGAAGGAGGTGTGGGCCCATAACCTGTTAGAATATAGAATATGGTGTGCTCATTTTACCATTGACGATACCCTCATCACCCAACCATAGGTCGAAGCCACCCTCCGAGCACCTTAACCTTGACTGAGAATTACTCTGGAAGCAAACCCTGGGCTAGATAGCCAAACAAGGTGTAGTGCATCTTTCTCCAAGGATAGCGCACCAACAATAGCTGATCAAATAGTCCAAACCCTAGCCAAGAGATAGTCCAAGCCTATACTAAAAACTAGCTACTACTGCAGTTGCACCTGCAGCCCTCCTCTACATGTGTGCACCAAACTGGGAACTGCAGTGTGCACCAGTTGCTCTCTGCAATTCTGAGATGTGTCAAATGAGAACTGACACCTTGTATTTATAGTGGTTCTAACAGATTTGTTGGGGCCAACTTCTCCTTCTGGATATGTGTCTGTTCAGTATATTATTATTATTTATGGCCGACTTCTTCTCTTGGAGGCTAATAACCTAATATAAATTATCTTCTTGAGCCGACAAGACTTCTAGGGTTATTATCCAACTCATTAGGGTTTTCTCTTGCTTTCTGGAGTCTTCTATTCTCGTCAAGTTCACACGTGGAGGTAAAAACCTCCCGCAGCTACCATAATATTAACAGAAGCGCCATGCTGTTTATGAGTCTCGACTTCGCAGTGTCATTGTTTCTCTAGGGAGTCATCACTGCAGAATACCAGAGGTAGTTCCAACTACTGTTCCACCTAAAAAGTGTCACAAGGTAGTATCTCATACTGCAAAATTTAGCTTCTTCACAATCTGTGCAAAAGGAGAACAGAAGGACACTGCAACCACTACAGCCTTGCCCTAAGCATCTTTTATCAAACAAAAGCAAGTCGACAAGGTTGTAGCAAAGAACAAATATTCCTTTTTCACATCGTCCTCTCATGTAGCCCAACTTTTTGAATGGCCTCAGCCTCAACAGGTTCGTGACAAACTTCCACAAACTGAGCAACATGATGTCTCCAGTAAGGCAAACAGCTCACCAAGATGCAGATTTAGAAAACACTTTTCTTCTCCCCCGGGAACTCAACGCAATGGATACCATTGCTTGCTAAGGAAGGAGGATTGATCTAGGTGGATGTTGGTGGCCAAACACCTTTTTCGACCAGCTCAAAACAATGTTTTGACAATTTTGGCAATTTACTATTTTTAGCAGTTTTTAACTTCCGGGGCCATTTTGAGGGCCCAAATGAAGGTTTTTCGAGATCAAGGTTATGAATGATAGCCAAAGGCATTATTGAGCCCCCAAAATTAATCTCCTTGACAATACCTTTCCAACGAGCTATCACATGCCTAAAACGGAGATCGTATGCAAACGTTACGACCTCGGGGAGTTGATGTACTAACTTACCCAAACGGGGCCCACATGACTTTTGATGCTTCATATCCTAGGGTTAGGTTTTTGGATGTCTAGGGTTTTTGGCATTCCTGTTTATTGTAAAAATTCCTTCAGAGCCTCATTCCAATCATCTTCTTGCAAATGCGAGTAGCCATCACATCTCTTCTTAGAGATAAGCTGCCACCGTTCTAGCGAGTCTTTCACTCTATATTTTTACAGTCTCTATATATTTATTTCATTAATAAAAATCATTTATTACTATATATCTATTTTTATGGTTGCATCTCTGATACATTTATGTTATATTATTGAATACATGCGATATCTCTCTACATTTCTTTATTATATCTCTGCTCTCATTTCGTGTCGAAAATAATCTGGATTAGTGGTATCAAAGCAGGTTGCTCTTGATTATTTTTTCAATGCATGTCCCCGACGAGGTCTGAGTATAGCAATTTGGGTATGAAGCTTGTCTCTCTTGAAGACAATCTCTCTCACACACACAATAAACCCTCAATGGCGGAAGAAAAGAAAAATGATGGAGCAAACGATCTTATCAATCTGTTGCTTGAGCAAGCTCTCACGTGATAGAGGGACGAAATGATGGAGAATTTTTCCCACATCCTTCAACACCTGCCAATAACAGCAGGCGCATCTTCATCAAGTGGCCACTTTGGAGGCACTTTGCCTTTCAAGGTACAAGTTAATTTTGATATTCCTGTATTTGAAGGACAGATAGATGCAGAAGCCCTAGAAAAATGGTTAACTCTGCTAGAAGGTCATTTTTTTGTTCACAATTTTTCCGACAAAGAAAAGATCACCTTCGCACTCCTTAAATCTCTCCCTCATGTCAAACATTGGTGGAAAACTTACTGGGAGAAAAGTTCCACAGAGGAGTCTAGAATATATGGGGTCGATCCCACTTGGGATTTTTTTGTGGATGCGGTAAAGGAACAGTATTACCCCGTTGGCAACTATGAGGACGAGTACATGAGATGGACCAAACTGCGGAAAAAGAGGGGCAAAGAAGTTTTGAAGTTCACCAATACCTTCCATACCTTGCGCACCAAGATGGTTATCAAAGACTCTGAGTGACATTTGGTTTTGAAATACCGTGGGGCTCTACACAGATACATCCAAACTGAAATGGATTTTCTGGACATCTCATCACTCGGTGTTGCTTATTGATATGCTATCAAAATCGAGCAGAAATTTAAGCACCAGATCAAATGGAAGTTCGGGTCTGCAAATCCGCAACAACCAAAGTATGACAAAGACAACCCTAAAAAACAGTCTCTTGAAAACCAGTCCAAGACACAGGAAAAGAAGGGTCACGGGAAGACAAAGAAGGACACCTGAAAATGGTGCGAGTTCCACAAAATCCCCTCGCACAACACCGATGAATGTTTCTCAAAATAGTCATTGGTGGACGAGATCAAAGACAAAGAGACGAACCCTGATTTAGAATTTGATTATGGAAATAATGGTAAAGGATAGATTATTGACGCAGACCCCACTGCTATTGTTGCGATCGCGACAATTCAACCAGAAGAACCAACAGATCCTGAAGAGGGGGAGCGTCGTTTTCATTCACAGATGTGGGTGAAGGGGACCCCGCTACATTTTATTGTTGATAGCGGAAGCCAAAAGAACCTCATCTCAGCAGAGGTCGTCAAACAGTTGGGATTGTCGACAACACCACACCTGCAGCTATACAACATCGGGTGGCTTCGCCAAGGACGAGATCTCTATGTCAACCAACAATGTCGATTGTCATATGGCATCCAACCCTTCAAGGATGAGGTATTATGTGATGTTTCCCCACTGGATGTCTTTGATGTTCTCTTGGGCCAACCTTATATGTGGAAGCGCCATGTTGTTTATGAGTCTCGACCCCGCAGTGTCATTGTTTCTCTAGGGGGTCATCTATACAGAATACCAGAGGCAGTTCCAACTACTTTTCCACCTAATAAGTGTCGCAAGGTAGTATCTCATAATGAAAAATTTAGCTTCTTCACAATTTGGTCAAAAGGAGAATAGAAGGACATTGCAACCACTACAGACTCGCCCCAAGCACCTTCTATCAAATAGAAGCAAGTCGACAAGGTTGCAGCAAAGTGCAAAGATTCCTTTTTCACATCGTCCTCTCATGTAGCCCAACCTTTTTAATGGCCTCATCCTCAATAGGTTCGTGACAAACTTCCACAAACTAAGCAGGGCGATGTCTCTAAGAAGGCAAGTAGCTCACCAAGATGTAGATTCGGCAAACGCTTTTCCCTCTCCTCCAGGAACTCAACGAAATGGATACCATTTATTTATAAGGATGGAGGATTGATCCATGTGGATATTGGTGGACACCCACCTTTTCCTATTGGCTCAAATTTTGTTTTGGGGAATTTTGGCAATTTACTATTTTTAGCAGTTTTTAACTTTCGGGGCCATTTTGAGGGCCCAAATGAAGGTTTTTCGAGATCGAGGTTCCCAATGATATTAAAAGGCATGATTGAGCCCCCATTATGAATCTCCTCGATAACATCTTTCCAATGAGCTATCACACGCCTAAAACAGAGATCGTATGCAAAAGTTACGACCTCAGGGAGTTGATGTACTAACTTACCCAAATAGGGCCCACATTACTTTTGACGCTTCATCTCCTAGTGTTAGGTTTTTGGATGTCTAGGGTTTTTGGCATTCCTGTTTATTGTAAAAAGGCCTTTAGAGCCTCATTGTAATCATATTCTTGCGAATGTGAGTAGCCTTCACATCTCTTCTCAAAGATAAGTTGCCACCATTCTAGCGAGTCTTTCACTCTGTATTTTTACAATCTCTGTACATTTCTTTCATTAATAGAAATCATGTAGTACTGTATATCTGTGTTTATGGTTGCATCTCTGATAAATTTATGTTATATTATTGAATATATGCGATATCTCTCTACATTTTTTTATTATATCTCCGCTCTCATTTTGTGTCGAAAATAATCCAGATCAATGGTATCAGAGCAGGCTGCTCTTGATTGTTTTTTCAGTGCATGTACCCGATGAGGTCTGAGTATAGAAAGTTGGGTCTCAAGCTTGTCTCTCTTGAAGAAAATCTCTCTCACACACCCATGAAACCCTCAATGGCGGAAGAAAAGAAAAATGACGAAGCAGACGATCTTATCAATATGTTGCTTGAGCAAGCTTTCACGCGACAGAGGGACGAAATGATGGAGAATTTTTCCCACATCCTTCAACGCCTGCCAATAACAGTAGGCACATCTTCATCAAGTGGCCATTTCAGAGGAACCTCACCTTTCAAGGTACAAGTTAGTTTTGATATTCTTGTATTTGAAGGACAGATAGATGCAGAAGCCCTAGAAAAATGGTTAACTCTGCTAGAAGGTTATTTCTCTGTTCACAATTTTTCCGACAAAGAAAAGATCACCTTCGCACTCCTTAAATCTCTCCCTCATGTCAAACATTGGTGGGAAACTTACTGGGGGAAAATTTCCACAGAGGAGTCTGGAATATATGGGGCCGATTCCACTTGGGATTTTTTTGTGGATGTGGTAAAGGAATAGTATTACCCTGTTGGCAACTATGAGGACCAGTACATGAGATGGTCCACACTGCGGCAAGAGAGGGGCCAAGAAGTTCCGGAGTTCACCAATACCTTCCATACCTTGTGCACCAAGATGGGTATCAAAGACTTCGAGCGACATTTGGTTCTGAAATACCATGGGGCTCTACACAGATACATCCAAACTGAAATGGATTTTCTAGACATCTCATCACTCGGTGTTGCTTATCGATATGCTATCAAAATCGAGCAGAAATTTAAGCACCATAACAAACGGGAGATCGGGTCTGCAAATCCACAATAACCGAAGTATGACAAAGACAACCCTAACAAACAGTCTCCTGAAAACCAGTCCAAGACACAGGAAAATAAGGGTCACGGGAAGACAAAGAAGGACACTGGAAAATGGTGTGAGTTCCACAAAAGCCCCTAGCACAACACTGATGAATGTCACTCAAAACAGTCATTGGTGGCTGATAACAAAGACAAAGAGCCAAACCTTGATTCAAAATCTGATTCTAGAAATAATGGTAAAGTTAAGATCATTGATGCGAACCCCACTGCTATTGTCGCGACTGTGATAATTCAACCAGAAGAACCAACAGATCCTGAAGAGGGGGAGCACCTTTTTCATTCACAGATGTGGGTGAAGGGGACCTCGCTGCATTTTATTGTTGATAGCGGAAGCCCGAAGAACCTCATCTCAGCAGAGGTCATCAAAGAGTTGGGATTGTTGACAACACCACACCCACAACCATACAACATCGGGTGGCTTCGCCAAGGATGAGATCTCTGTGTCAACCAACAATTTCGATTTTCATACGGCATCCAACCCTTCAAGGATGAGGTATTATGTGATGTTGGCCCACTGGATGTCTGTGATGTTCTCTTGGGCCAACCATATATGTGGAAGTGCCATGTTGTTTATGAGTCTGGACCCCACAGTGTCATTATTTCTCTAGGGGTCATCTCTACAGAATACCAGAGGTAGTTCCAACTACTATTCCACATAAAAAGTGTCGCAAGGTAGTATCTGATACTGCAAAATTTAGCTTCTTCACAATCTATTCTAAATGAGAACATAAGGACACTGCAACCACTACAGCCTCGCCCCAAGCACCTTCTATCAAATAGAAGCAAGTTGACAAGGTTGCAACAAAGCGCAAAGATTCATTTTGCACATCGTCCTCTCATGTAGCCCGACTTTTTGAATGGCCTCAGCCTCAATAGGTTCTTGACAAACTTCCACAAACTGAGTAGTGCGACGTCTCCAGCAAGGCAATCAACTCACCAAGATGCAGATTCAACAAACGTTTTTTCCTCTCCCCCGGGAACTCAATGCAATGGAGACCATTGCTTACTAAGGAGGGAGGATTGATCCAGGTGGATAATGGTGGCCATCTACCTTTTTCGACCAGATCAAAATAGTTTTCTTGCAATTTTGGCAATTTACTATTTTTAGTAGTTTTTAACTTCCGGGGCCATTTTGAGGGCCCAAATGAAGGTTTTTCGAGATCGAGGTTCTCAATGATATTCGAAGGCATGAATGATACACCAAAATGAATCTCCTTGACAATACCTTTCAAATGAACTATCACATGCCTAAAACGAAGATCGTATGCAAAAGTTACGACCTCGGGAGTTGATGTGCTAACTTACCCAAATGGGGCCCACATGACTTTTGACGCTTCATCTCCTAGGGTTAGGCTTTTGGATTTATAGGGTTTTTGACATTATTTTTTATTTTAAAAAGGCCTTCAGAGCCTCATTGTAATCATCTTCTTGCGAATTCTTGCTCAAGCCCCTCATCCCTCTGTCGCGTGAGAGCTTGCTCAAGCAACAGACTGATAGGATCGTTTGCTGCATCATTTTTATTTTCTTCCGCCATTGAGGGTTTCTTGGGTGTGCGAGAGCGATTGTCCTCAAGAGAGACAAGCTCGAGACCCAACTTGCTATACTCGGACCTCGTCAGGGACATGCACTGAAAAATGATCAAGAGTAGCCTGCTATAATACCACTGATCCAGATTATTTTCGGCACGAAATGAGAGTGGAGATATAACATAGAAATATTCAAAGATATTGCAAGAGAGACAAAAATATAATAGAGATATAGCAGAAATATAAAAAGAGTCACAGATATACAGTAATACACGATTTCTATTAATGAAATAAATGTACAGAGACTGTAAAAGTACAGAGTGAAAGACTCGCTAGAATGGTGGTAGCTTATCTCTGAGAAGAGATGTGACGGCTACTCGACTCCATGAGAAGATGATTAAAATGAGGCTCTAGAGGCCTTTTTACAATAAACGGGAATGCCAAAAGTCCTAGACATCCAAAAACCTAACCCTAGGAGATGAAGCGCAAAAAGTCATGTGGGCCCCGTTTGGGTAAGTGAGTACATCGACTTCCCGGGGTCGTAACTTTTGCATACGAGCTCCGTTTTAGGCGTGTGATAGCTCGTTGGAAAGGTATTTTCGAGGAGATTCATTTTGGGGGCTCAATTATTTATTTGGCTATCACTGAGAACCTCTATATTGAAAAAACTTCATTTGGACCCTCAAAATGGCCCCGGAAGTTAAAACCTGCTAAAAATAGTAAATTGCCAAAATGGCCAGAAAACTGTTTTGAGCCATTTGGAAATGGTGGGTGGACACCAATATCCACCTGGATCAATCCTCCCTCCTTAGGAATCAATGGTCTCGATTGCGTTGAGTTCCCGGGGGAGAGGGAAAAGCATTTGTTGAATCTGCATCTTGGTGAGTTGTTTGTCTTGTTGGAGATGTCGCGTTGCTTAGTTTGTGGAAATCTATCACGAACCTGTTGCGGTTGAGGCTGCTCAACAAGTTGAGAGACATGAGAGGACGATGTACAGAAGGAATCTTTGCACTTTGCTGCAACCTTGTTGACCTGCTTCTGTTGGATAGAAGGTGCTTGGGTCGAGGCTGTAGTGGTTGTAGTATCCTTTTGTTCCCCTTTTGAACAGATTGTGGAGAAGATGAATTTTGTAGTATG
>ML786318.1:51085-91509 GCA_009831015.1 Picea engelmannii | reverse complement strand
TAAATAACTCGAAAGCATTCAAAACTATCTTAATGCTTGAAGTCAAATTGCACATTGAATTCTCATTCAAGAAACCATTCACAATATGAGTAAGGCTGGAAACATTAAGCATGTAACTGAGCTATGAAATTCATCTACCTACATCAAGATAAAACTCATCTACAACAAGCAAAATCTGATCTAAACATGTACTTGAAAAATAACACAAGGAAAGAGTGTACTAGTTGGCAATGGGGGCCCTCCACTGCTTCCCTGGTACACTTTGGTTAACTTCAGCTAAGAAAGGACTCCAGTAGMATTTAAATCACCATAAGCATTCATATGAACAKAACACAGAGATGATCTTTAAGAGTGCAAATTCTCAAGTTTCTTCATTCATCAAAAAAGGTGTCTTACTAGTTTAAGCTTAAGAGTATTTATACAAGAGTCTAAAAACCATAAATGCTAAAATGTCTCCTAAATATCATCAATAGGTCCACAATATCCTAGGAGGGTTGAATGCCTCCTTTAGATCCTCAATATGTGGTCAAAATCCCACGAAATAAAAAACTGTCCAAGATTTAAGGCTGAAACAGGGCAATTTCTGTTGAAGTGGCCCTGTTTGACCAACGTTGACCGAACATCTAGCAGTCTCAGATTTCGAATCTGATACTTATTCTCCATCCTTGTACATCTGGGAACACAACCCAAGTGTTAGATTCCGCCCAAGTGTCCTGCAAGTATACAAACCATGGAGCTTTTATGGGATTTGGTCAAATCCTGTAATTTCTGGTAAATTTCCAATTTTAATGCTAAAATTTAGAAAATTCAATTCTAAAGCTAAAGAATGACAAATATACCTTGATTAGGATGTTTCAAGGAAAATGTGGAATGAAATGAAGGAAAAATGGACAAATAAAGAGGAAAAAGTATGGTTTATGGAAGCACAAAAATGGACTCAACAATCATACGAGCCCAAAGGTATGATATTCAAATAATATTTCATGTGTAGTCCATTCATCTCCATTGGACATGCCTTGTCATATCATTAATTTTCCTTTTTTCCCTTGTAGCTAACTACACCAACCAAGGTTTTCCAAGCTTGCTTCTTACCAATTGGAATCTTTCCACCATTTCAGGATTTAAATAGCTATGACTAGCTCCCAAGTCAATTAAAATAGCAATGGGTTGGTCATTAATCTTACCTTCCACCTTGATCATGTGTGACTAAAACTTAACTTTCTTGTTGTCCAGGGTTGCGTAAATTCTAAGTACACTTCTACGCATGTCTTCAATTGTCGCAACTTGTTGTACACTATGCATAGTCCTTGTTTTTTCACTTCTTTGAGGGAAATATCTGATCCAGGTGGATCTCGGTGGCTATCCACCTTTTTCATGGAATCAACATTTCAAGCTTATGGTTTTGATAAACCATGATATTCACCTTTTTGATGGGGAATGGAATGTAATTCCATCTTCATTTGTTAATTATAAACATGATGTAATGATTTCCTAGTGGTCTTATGTACATGCCTACAACATATCGTTAATGTGTTGGATCCCATTAGAACTCCATAGTTAAGCGTGCTTGAGCTAGAGTAGTACTAGGATGGGTGACTGCTCAAGAATTCCCAGTGTTTTACATGCCTATGACATTTTATAAACTTAGACTAATTTATTCCACATGCATCATGGGAATTTTTCTCCTCTCACTCTCTCATATACAATTAAGGTGAAGGAGGACCTTTAAGAATGAAATTGAGTGTGATGTAAAGCTTGTTGTGAATGAAGCATAGCCAATATCTCTTTCTTTTGAGAGATAAGCTAGCCCATTTTGTCAGTTTGTGTTCTACAATGTTTTTCTATCTTATTCATTAATAGAAGTTTGGTTTCACTATATTTATGTGTTCTTTGCTACATTTTTGTTTTTCCCTCGTTTCATTCTCAACATAATCTAGATCAGTGGTATCAGAGCTACCTTCTCCTTGTCATTTCTCAAAGAAGGTCCTTGATGAGGTCAGGGTATAGAGATTTGGGTCTCGAGCTAGTTTCGCTTGAGGGAAACCCCTCTTGCTAGTCGAAGCGACCTCCCATGGTGGAAGAAAAGAGAGATAACAGAGCATGAGATCCTTTCAAGACATTGCTCGAGGAATCCCTCGCACGACAAAGGAACGAGATGATGGACAACTTCCCTCAGATCCTTCGAAGGCTACCGATGGTGGCAGTTGAGTCATCTTCAACAATCAACCATTATGGAGGTACGACACCCTTCAAGGTACAAGTAAATTTTGATATACCCTTATTTGAAGGCCAAATAGATGTAGATGCTCTAAAAGAATGGATGGATCTTCTAGAAGGTCATTACTCCATCCAAAAAATTTTCGAGAGTGAAAAGATCACCTTCGCACTCCTTAAATCCCTTCCCCATGTTAGAGCTTGGTGGGAAGGTTACTAGGAGAGGTACACCACGAATGAATCTAAACCATTCAAGAGAGAACCCACGTGGGTAGCCTTTGTAGATTCCATAAAGGAGGAGTTCTATCATGTCAAAAACTATGATGACCAATACATAATATGGACGACTCTACATTAGAAAAGAGATCAGACGGTGCCAGAGTGCACTAACATCTTTCATACCTTGCGCTCAAAGTTGGGTATCAAAGACTCTGAGCATTTTTGAAGTATTGTAGTGGTATGCATAGGTACATCCAAACATAGATGGATTTCTTGGAAATCCCCTCACTGGGAGCTGCTTATCGATATGTAGTCAAAATTTAGCAGAAATTAAAGCAACAAAGTAAGTGGGAGTTCGGGTTTGAAAATACACCACAAAAAAAATCATGGAAAAGACAACCCTAACTCACAGAACAAAGGAAAGAGCAAGGAAGGCCAACCTCAAGAGATCCATCCCAAGACATAGGCAAAGAAGGGTAACATAAGGTCTAATAAATATAGCAGAAAGTGTTGTGAGTTCCACAACAACCCTTGGCACAACATCGATGAATGTTGCTTGAAACAATCATTGGTGGCCGAGCTCAAAGAAAGAGAATCAGAACATGACTTGAACTCTGATTCAAAGCATAATAAAGGGAAATAGATCATCAATGCAGAACCCACTGCTACCATCATGACCACAACAATACAACCAGAAGAACTAGAAGAGCTTGAGGAAGGGGAGTGCCTCTTCCACTCGCAGATGTGGGTAAATGGAACCCCACAACATTTCATTGTTGATAGTGGGGGTGATAAGAACTCGATCTTAGCTGAGGTTGTCAAGAGATTGAAGCTACTAAAGATTCCACATCCCAAAACATACACCATCGGATGGTTGAGTCGGGGAAAAGACATTTGTTTCAGCCAAGAGTGTCTCTTGACCTATGGCATCAAGCCCTTCAAGGATGAGGTAGTGTGTGATGTTACTCCACTTTAAGTTTGTGATGTTATTTTAGGACAACCATATATATGGAAACATCATGCTATCTATGAGTCTCGACCCCGTAGTGTCATTTTTACTCTGGGAGGTTAGCTCTACAAGGTACTAGAGGTAGCTCTAACTACTTCCACTTCATTGACCTTAGAAAAACAATGATGTAAAGTAATCTCTTGGACCAAAAAGTTTTCCCTCTTCATGATTCAGTCAGTTGGTGAACATAAGGTCACTTCAACCACTACAGCCTTGACCCAAGATGTTTCTATCCAGTAGAAGCAGATCGACAAACTTGTAGAGGAGAATAAAGAGAATGATAGTCTTCCATATGTTCAACATAGCTCTATTGGCCACGACCCTTTTCAAGTGTGCTTGGGGTTCCAACCATTATCCCCCATTGATATAACTCTTGTTGTTTCATCTTCACTGACATATTCCTCCCACACTTATACCAAGGAAAATAATGGAGCCAGATCTGTTCAATGGATCAAACACCTCCAATGGGTTCATGACATCCTTCCACAGGAAAAGTACAAGAAATACATCTACTTCAACAAGGAAAGCGGCTCACCAAAGTTTAGATTCAACAGAAGTTTTCCCATATCTTGATGGAACTTGATGCAATGGGGACCATTGCTTCCTAAGGGGGGAGGAATGATCTAGGTGGGTCTCGGTGGCCATCCACCTTTTCCATGGAATCAACATTTCAAGCCTATGGTTTTGATAAACCATGATATTCACCCTTTTTATGGGAATGGAATGTAATCCCATATTCATTTGTTAATTACAAGCATCATGTAATGATTTCCTAGTGGTGTTATGTACATGCCAACAACATATCGTTAATGTGTTGGATCCCATTAGAACTCCACAATTAAGCATTCTCATGCTATATTAATACTGGGATGGGTGACCGCTCAGCAAGTCCTAGTGTTTTTCATGCCTATAGCATTTTATAAACTTAGACTAATTTATCCCACATGCATCATGGTAATTGTTCTCCTCTCACTCTCTCATATATAATTAAGGTGAATGCGGCCATTTAAGCATGCAATGGAGTGTGATGCAAATCTTATTGTGAATGAAGCGTAGCCAACATATCTTTTTTTTCCAGAGATAAGCTACTCCATTTTGTCAATTTGTGTTTTACAATGTTTTTCTATCTTATTCATTAATAGAAGTTTGGTTTCACTGTATTTCTGTGTTCTCTGCTACATTTTTGTTTTTGTATCGTTTCATTTTCAGCATAATCAAGATCAATATCTAAACATATGATTTTCGTCGCAACCCCAACAATTCATTGGTTGCTACCTTGGCTCGGTTTTCATTGCCCCAGTCATTCTGGGCTCCTTGGAAATTGGATGTCCTTGCACAATGTTTATTAAAAATTGTGGCTTAGTTCCCTTCTTCTTCCTCTGCTCCACCTTACTTTTCATCTTGTCTTCCCAAGACTTTTGGGAAGTCGATCTTCCCTTTTTTTGATCATAAAGACATTTAGCACACCTAATAGTTCTACTCCAATGTCTTGGGATCATCATATTTTATCTTGTCACTAATAAATGAGGGAATCCCACTCAGGTACCTCTAAATTTTAACTTGTTCATCCTTGATAAAAGGCACATATTTCAACAACTCTAAAAATCTTCTTTCATACTCTTGTAATACCCCAGTTTTCAGCCCCATATTAAATAATGTATTTTGTTAATTTATGAAAGGCCATAGTGCCCAAACAATTAAAAGAGGTCAGTGTGCTTAGGAAATGTAATGTTTTGATCATTATTAGTAATAAATACATCACTATCCACTAGACAGACAAAGAAAAGAGTTATAGGGGGCTATTATTCCACAAGAGAGGGGGATTGAGGGGCTAAGTATTTATTTTATATTTTATTTACCCATAATTGTTTTAATGGAGAGGAGTGGTTACATGAGCTTCTTGGGGAAGGCCATGTGGTTCTTGATTTGTAGGTAAATATAAACCCATATTGTGGGTTGTTTGGGGGTTCTTATTCACTCACTCTTTGTTCATTGTTCACGGTTCATTGTTCACACCTTTCATTTTGTTCCCTCTCCATTCATTCTTTCACCCATTCCTCATTCCTCATTCATTTTGATCTTGGAGTGGGAAGGAAAAAGGAATTGTTGGAGAGGAGCCATGGTTTTGTTTGCTATAATGACTATTGGTGTATTCCAACCATGAATTAATGCATGTATGTCTGAGATTCTTTGGCATGTGTTAAGTTTTTCTCACAACTGTGAATCCTGAGAGTTCCATCATGGAGATTCTTGACGAGATGCACTGGAGCCTTGGAAGGAGGTGGATAGCTTGAGGGAATACGTGGAAAAGAAGGGGGTCCATTCTCTTAGGTTGTGCATGTTGGATAGAAGAGAGCTGGTGTACTTTGGATCGCTGTGTGTGTTGAGAATCTTGTGAGAGCTTGAGTGTTGACTGGGTTGGGAAGCTGAGTGATACTATGGAACCATCCTTGTGGATTCATAGCCTTGGCTCAAGGGTATCATTTTTGTTGATAATTGGAACAACATTGTCTACGGTTGGGTGGAACATCCTTGGTATGCAACTAGTTGGTGATTTGTTTCATTAAATATAAGTGCTCTCTGTCATGGTTTTATTTACCTGCGTATTTATTCTGCTGTGTATTAATTATTATATGTGAGATTCATGTTTATAATGTGCATGCTTGTTGGTTATTTCCGTGTATGGAATTACATTCATTTATTTTATGTTGTAGAATGAATCTTGATCTTTGCATGTGATTATTTCATGCCTCTTTATTAATTAAAAATTTATCAGAATTCAAATTTAGTTCATAAGCGAGTTTTGAAGTAGCATGACCAACCTGTGAGTGGCTGGGTATGTTAAATATTGGTATCAGAGCTTTTGGTTGAAAAATTGGACTTATATGGGCTGAAATGGGTGCGAATCGAGTAGATTTGCTATTACAGATTCAACTAGTACAAATTTTGGGGAAAATCGTGGAAAAATTAGAGTGAATCCCCAAATTCGTTAGAAAATCTGTGTTTAAATGATTCAGATTGTTTGAGAGGTTTAATGGATTCGATTTGTGGAGTTGCAAAGTTGAATTCGATTTGGAAGAATGAAAAAAAAATCGTAATTTTAATGGTTGCGGTAGCGCGAGGGATATTTTAGAGAATCGATTACTAAGATCATGTCTGATCTTATGATTAACGATCCATATTCGTTCTTAATTTTTTTTTAAATATTAATGTTTTCGAAGTTTGACAAAGTTACTAGATCAAAAAATGAGATTCGTTTCAGGGGTTTGAGAAATGAGGTAAATCGACAGTCTGTGTTCATTTTCAGTCATTTGGGAAGTCAAAGGAAATCAATGGACAAGATTTAATCTCAGAGGCCCAAGAAAGTCATTCCCAACAGGCCTTTGGGAAGGAAGTGTTAGAAGGACTTCAAATTCGGGCATGAAGAGAAGCCGCTAGTAGGATCCCAAGAGAACGAGAGCTGTTAGATTAGCTGGGATCGTTCTCAGCCATCAGATCTTGCTGGGGTGTGATTTCAGAAAGGTGTTTTCAAAAGATCTCATTCAAAAGAGTTCCAAAGGTATCAAAGTGGAATATTATTAGATACCCTCCTTTTCGGAGCCGTGAAACTTCTGTGACATTTTGAGCTTCGAGTGTTAAGGTATCGAAGTGAAATATTCTTCGATACCCTCCTTTTTGGAGTAGTGAAACTTCCACGACTTTTTTAGCTTCGAGTGTTAAGGCATCAAAGTGGAATATTATTCAATACCCTCCTTTTCAAAGCAGTGAAACTTCCTTGACTTTTTGAGCTCTGAGTGTTAAGGTATCAAAGTGGAATATTCTTCGATAGCCTCCTTTTCGAAGTCGTGAAACTTTCGTGACTTCTTGAACTCCGAGTGTTGAGGTATCAAAGTGGAATATTCTTCGATACCCTCCTTTTCAGAGCCATGAAACTTCCATGACTTTTAGAGCTCCGAGTGTTAAGGTATTGAAGTGGAATATTCTTCGATATCCTCCTTTTCGGAGCAGTGAAACTACTGTGACTTTTTGAGCTCCGAGTGTTAAGGCATCAAAGTGGAATATTCTTTGATACATCCTTTTCGGAGCAGTGAAAATTCCATGAATTTTTGAACTCTGAGTGTTGAGGTATTGAAGTGGAATATTCTTTGATACCCTCCTTTTCAGATCCGTGAAACTTCCGTGACTTTTTGAGCTCCGAGTGTTAAGGTATCGAAGTGGAATATTCTTTGATACCTTCCTTTCAGAGTAGTGAAACTTCCACGAATTTTTTAGCTATGAGTGTTAAGGTATTGAAGTGGAATATTATTTGATACCCTCCTTTTCAGAGTAGTGAAACTTCCATGACTTTTTGAACTCTGAGTTATAAGGTATCGAGAAGGGAATATTCCTCGATACCCTATGGTCAGAGTGGCGACACTTACCTAATTTTCTAAACTTTGAATGAAAAGGTCTGACGATATCGAAAAGGGATATTCTTCGATACCCTCCTTTTAGAGTCCCATTTGAGCCCGACTCTTCAAAACTCCGAATGGGAACCTCCGATGGATGGTTCAAGATTGATTTTAAGATCAACGGTGCAGATTGCCCTGTAGGCAAAGCTATTCCACAATGTCTGGAGCCATTTGCGTATTTTGGCCATAACTGGAGAAGATTAAGTTAGATTTGGATGAAACTTATGGATTTTTTCCACATATATGAGATATAGAAAAGTTCCAGAGAGGGTCATTTCCCATTTTTGCTTGAATTTGTCAAAAATGACGAAAAAATGATTTCTAAAGATCTGGGTCCAGATCATTGGTAGAGGTCCAGATTAAGATAAAATTCATTGAGAGTGTCCACAAAGAAGAAACACAAATAACCCATGAAGGAACTGGATAAATACTAAGGGGATTGAAATGGGGATACTTAAATAGGCTAAAATCCACTATTCTTAGCCACTTTTGGGGGATTTTTGAGATTTTAGGAGGAAAAGTGACCCTAGATCACAAAAATAAATTTTTTTATTTACTAAACATTTTATACACTCATCATGAAAATAAACTTTGGTTTAGTGAAATTTTTCCAGAAGTGCATAAATTGAGAGATAGCCAATTTTGCCAAAAAATCCAAGTCTGGAAAAATTAGTGAAAAAGGACAAAGCTGCATATTCCATATTGTTGTAGTCTTTTATTGGGGTATCATATTGAACATAAGAAAGTTGTTATGAATTCCTTGTCAATATTATTATCTATTTATACTACAAAAGTTTCTCTATTTCCTGATATGTTTTCCTCTGCAGTTGACAGAAGTTGACACATCAGTAAAATTGCACTAGTGGAGAAAATGCATAAAAAGGGTGAAAGTGGTTTTTTCAGGAAGCCATAACTTTCAGCTTAGAAATCAGATTGGGGAAAGAGTACAATAATTGGAAATATGATTAAGAGGATAATAACATGGAATTGTTAGAATTGGGATAATTGTGACATAAATATTCATAAATTGAGTAGAAAAAAAAGGACCTGTAGTGTTAATTGACAAATTTTTATGACGTGCATATTTCTAACAAAAATGGCTGCTTCCACATTTTGTGGAATTAGGGGTATAAACATATTATTTCAGTATAATAATACATATTCAAGAAATGGAAGAAGGAGAGGGAGCTTACAACCATGATAAAGAGGCCAAAGGACAAAATATCAGTGTTGGTAATGCAGAGACATAATCAAATGGACACTAGGGTAGAGAGGATAAAGAAACATTAATAGAGATTGTGAAAATCCTGATGATAGAAGTAAAGAACTACAAAGAATACAATGAGAGACTGACAAGAGAGGAAAATCAGATAAATTGTCAAGTGATGCAAAGATTAAATCAGTTGCAGAGGCAAACAAAGAATGGATCAAACTCAAGACATGAGAAGAGGGAAGATATCATGAAAGAAGAGATAACTACAGAAGAGATGGATATTCAATAAGTACTAACATAACTCATCGACATCACTCACCTCACTCAGTAAATAAATTTTATGCATCTGAAGATTCCATAAGTAGTCCAGAGGTGTCTCTTGTTAGGCACCAAATAAGAAGACACAAATTGTACAATTTGCAAGGAGAATTGAGGAAGCTTAAGCCACCATCCTTTGATGGTGAAAGAGAAAGGGAAGATGATTATGAAACATGGTTGCTTGGGCTCATAAGGTATTTTCAATTTCATAACTACTCATCAAACCTAGAAGCCAAAATTTCCACTTACCATCTACATGGAAGAACTATTATCTGGTGGGATCAACTTAAGCAAGTTGAGAAAATAAATGAGAGTAGGATCACTAGGAAGAAATTTAAGAATTTTTTTCCAGAAGGAGTACCTTTCAGAGAAATTATATGACAAGAAAATGCAAGATTTCTTTGAACTCGGGATGGGAAGCATGACCATAGCTGAGTATCAAAAGAAGTTCTTGGGACTGCTAAAATATGTGGGGTTTATAAAGGATGAGAAGGTGAAAATAGAAAGGTTTTTGAGTGGACTTCCTTCATTTTATAAAGATAATATTCAATATGATGAGTCTGGGACTTTGACTGAGACCCTCAGGAAGGATAAATACCTATATGAGAAAGGAAAGGGCAGAGAATCCATGCAAAAATATTGGAAGGATAAGAAGAAGGAGAAACTTGATCAGAGGAGGAAGGGATTCAAACCTCCTTTCAACAGAAATGACCCTAATAAAAATCATCAAGATCAATATGATAAGGATGAATCCAAGAGAGAATACTCGGGAAAAATGGGAAGACCACCAATCCAATGTTTGGGATTCAAAGAAGATCACTTGTACAAGGATTTCCCGCACAGAAAAGACAAAGTGAAGACTGTGCACAACATCAAAGAGGCTACAATAGTAGAAGACATGGGAAGAATATATGCAACCTTGGATAATAGATAAGAAGAGTACCAATCCAATATGATCGAGGTGGAAGGTAAGATCATTAATCAACCTATTTCTATTTTAATTGATTCAGGAGCAAGCCATTGTTACATTGATCCTAAATTAGTGGATAGTTTACATTTGGAGAAAAGTAAGCTTGAAAAATCAAGTTTGGTTTAGCTAGCCACTGGAACCAAAACAAGGATCAATGAAACAGTCAGATTTTGTTCCATAAGTCTTAACAGAGTGACTACTAATGCTGATCTAAATATTATACCATTGGGATCTTATGATGTTCTAATTGGAATGGATTGGTTGGACAAGCATCATGTTGTCCTAGATTGTCATAACAAGACATTTACATGTCTTGAAGAAGAAGGAAAACAAAGCACTGTGAAAGGAGTTCCAAGACCCATTTCTATAAGGGATATTTCAGCCTTATAGTTGAAGATATGTTTCAAGAAATAATGTCAATTGTATGCATCCCATGTGGAGGAGTCAGAAAAGACAAAGGGGCCAGGCCTTGAATAATTTTTGGTACTACAAGAGTTTGAAAATGTATTCCAATAAATACCAGGGTTACCACCAAAGAGGGAGATAGATTTCTCCATTGATTTAGTACTAGGAGCTGGCCCAATATCAAAAACACCTTACAGAATGAGTACACCAGAATTAAAAGAATTACAAATGTATTTGGAAGAATTGTTGAAGAAAGGGTGCATACATCCAATTGTTTCACCTTGGGGAGCACCAATACTCTGTCAAAAATAAGGATGGAACATTGAGGTTGTGTATTGACTTTTGACAATTGAATAAAGCCAATGTGAAGAACAAATACCCTCTACCCAGAATTGATGACCTCTTTGATCAACTAAGAGGGGAAAAAATATTTTCAAAGATAGACTTGAGATCAGGGTACCATCAGGTAAGAATCAAGGAAGATGACATCAATAAGAAAACCCTTAGAACCAGGTATGGGCATTGTGAATTTGTAGTGGTGCCATTTTGACTGCCCAGTGCTCCAACTGTCTTTATGTGCTTAATGAATGACATATTCAAAAATTATTTGGACAAGTTTGTCATAGTATTCATGGACGACATACTTATCTATTCTAAGTCAGAGGAAGAACATGAATATCACTTAAATATGGTATTGCAAGTGTTGAGGGAACATCAATTGTATGCCAAGCTTAGTAAGTGTTCTTTTTACCAAGAACGTATCCATTACCTGGGACACATTATTTCAGAACAAGGAATAGGACTGAATCTAGAGAAGATTGAAGCCATTAGAGGATGGCCAACATCCAAAAATGTTTCAAAAGTCATATCTTTTATGGGATTAGCTAGTTACTATAGAATATTTATAGCATGGCTCTCTAAGATTGATCATCCCATCACTTCCTTGCAAAAGAAGGGAATTAAATTCGAATGGAAATATGAGTGTGAAGAGAACTTTAATTTTTTGAAAGAATTACTTACTAGTGCACCTGTTTTAAAGATTGCTGACCCAAATAAAATCTTTGTGGTATGTACAGATGCATGCAAGGAAAGACTTGGTAGAGTCCTCACTCAAATGAACATGTCATTGGTTATGAGTCCATAAAGCTTAAAGAACATGAGAGGAACTATGCCACACATGACTTGGAATTTGCTGTCATTGTTCACACATTGAATATGTGGAGGCATTATCTCACACGGAAGAGATTTAAATTAAGAACAAACCATAGTGGTTCAAAATATCTTTTTGAACAACCAACTTTGAATGCCATACAAACAATATGGATGGAATTTTTAAGCGAATACGATTTTGACATCAAGTGTATCAAAGGAAAAGAAAATAAAGTTGTTGATGCACTTAGTAGAAGAGTACATCTCATGCATGCTACAACTGTTAGTATGCATTAACCATATTTAAAGAGAAAATTTTTAGACGATGTTGTTACAGATCAACATTACCTATAGGTAAAAGAAAGATTACAACCAAAAAATGTACAACATAAAATTAAAGAATATGAGATTAAGGAAGATGGATTACTTATGCATAAAAATATAATTTATGTTCCTAGTTATGGAGAGCTTAGGAATTTGGTATTAGTATAAATGCATAATGTTCCATATGCCAGGCATCCCAGTTACCAGAAAACAATTGTAGTAGTAAGAAGCCAATTCTTTTGGCCATGAATGAAGAAAGATGTTGTTGATTACATTGCCATATGTATGGAATGTCAGTGAGTGAAGGCTGAGCATAGGTGATCCATATGGATTTCAGTGGCCTCCCACCTATTCCAACTGGATCATTTTGGTATTTTTCTAGTTTGACAGTTTTTCCCCTAGTTTTCGGGTCCCTAACTTGTGGGGTCATTTTGAGGCCCTGAACAACGTTTTTAGGGATAGCCACAGTCAGAATGACCTTTATACATAGTATAAAAATGTGTTTTCCTCGGATATAACTTTCCAGCAGGCTATCATGTGCCTAAAATGAAGATCATATGTAAACGTTACGACCCTAGGAAGTTTATGTACTAACTTACCCAAACGGGGCCCACATGACTTTTGGCGCTTCATCTTTTAAGGTTAGGTTTTTGGATGCCTAGGGTTTTTGTCATTCCTGTTTATTGTAAAAATTCCTTCAGAGCCTCGTTGCAATCATCTTCTTGTGAATGAGCACAACCATCACATCTCTTCTCAGAGATAAGCCACCACCATTCTAGCAAGCTTGTTTTCGCTACATTTTACAATTTCATCTTATTTCCTTATTGAATAGAAACCAATTTTACTCTATATTTGTTATTATGTATTAAGCATCATTTGATAATAATATGTATTCATTTCGTTCTGCAAATATATTCCAGATCAATAGGCACCCAACGATTTTGCTACAACCATTACCAGTTCCAGAGAAGAAATGGGACGCGGTAACCATTGATTTTATAACTAAATTTCCAAGGACAACAAGACAACATGATTCAAAGATGGTAGTGGTTGATCAATTGAAAAAGGATGCTCATTTTTTTCCTGTAAAAATGACACATACATCAGCTAATATTGAAAAAATTTACATGAGGGATATTGCTAGGTTGCATGGGATACCTAAGGAAAATTTTTCAGATAGAGATACAAAGTTTACTTCAAATTTATTTAGGGGATTGTGTTGAGCACTCAACACACCATAAAAAGTATATGAAAATTTCCTTTTTGGGTACCACTTGATCCTCTGCATTGCCTATTTTCACTTCAGTATGAAACTGATGCTTTCTCTTATCTTATATGTTTCATGATTGAATTAAGTAAAGTTTTCTTAAACATACAAAAAAGAGTCATATTAACTTTAAAAGGGACTTAACAACTACTCGAACTTCGACATCGGTAAAAGTTAAAGATAGTGAAATTGTTTGAGAAGTCAAAGTAGCTGAGTGGCGACCTTCACCGACTTCGACCAATGAAATATATTTTTTTATGTGAATAAGCCTCGACAGGGACTTTTCTGAAGACCAATTCATTCGGCTTTGATAAATAAGTATAATAGTAAGCGTTGCACAAATAGAATAATGACTTCGTCGACCGCCGACTCTCGAAACGTTTTCGAAGACGAAAGTTTATGGAGATGATGACCCGTTAATAAACTACGTGCTTGAACTTTCTCTCGATCACCAATCCTAGATATGATCAACGTCGGAATTTTTATCATAAGGATAGTATCGGGAGTACACACAGATACTAGCCGACCCCCGATCCATTCACCAGAAACGTGACGTGACGAGACGTGTTAACCCCTTAATGTGTTACGTACACTGCACTTATAGTTATTAGTTAATTCATGTATTGCGCATTAGTTACTGACTTGTGTGCGAATAAAAAAGAACCGTTAAACTCGCCGATACAATGCATCTCCATCCACGCCTCCGCCATCAACTAGTTAAGATTTATCCGCAGAAATCCGATAGTGGTTTATTTTGAATTTTCATTCATTACTCATATTAACTAATTGATATGATTGATAATATCTCCCTAGTTATATCCTTTTCAAGCCATTGTGTGTGATCCCATTCTATGCAGTAAGAAATTCAGAACAGACAAAAGAGTGAAGCTAACAGTTTGAAGGAAGCGTCCAAAGTCCAGTGAGTATTAAACAATTATCTTAGCAAGCATTACAGGTATGGGTCCGCTTAACGGTTTTATGCTCCATTTTATATGTTCTCACCCAATGCTACTTTGTATATGTTTTTAAAGGGAGGGTTTTAATTGCAAGGACAATGCCTCCAAAGAAGCCTTCCACTAGGAAATTTCCAAGAGCGCCAAAGCTACAAGAATCAGAAGTAGGAGTGGGCTCCTTCTCAACAGTTGCAAGACAATTAGAGTTCCCTCTCAAGCCGGTGTTTGTAATTAAGACGATCACCAAGGAGCCCTTTGTCCATCCCCCAGCGTTCGAAGATACAAAGGTGAGTATTGAATCCAAGACAACTTTTCCTCACTGGAAGAAGTGTTCAAGAAAATCAAGAGGGAATAACCCCTCGAGTATACCCCGCACAACGACCCTGAGACAAGGAAGCTCGACAACGATGTCCTCCCAAATATTCGTAGGGATTATTTTCACATGGTAGCAAGCTGGTCTCCGGTCTTTCCTTGCATTGAGCTCCTGAAGTGGCTTATTGACCATGCTGATGCACAAAAATGTATGACTAATGATGATAATGATGAATGCGTCAGGGTTTTCCTTCCATCATGGAAATTGACAGTTCTACAGTTGACGGACAAGTAAGCAAAAAATATGTACCCGACATCTCTATTTTTCCCAATATCCAAATCCCCGACAAGTGACAAATACAGGTCGGACCCATAAGACAAAACGACGAGGTTCAAGTGCCCACTCTTGAACAAATACACACCGTGGGTAGCCTGGGAGTTAGCTTCACATGGGTGATCAACAGATACCAGAGCTAGTAGATGAGGTAGTAGAAATCTATGTGATCTCCTATGATCAAAAGAGGAAGGCCATCGTTCAAAGAACTGCAAAGAAGAAAAGGATCACTTTGGATCAATCCATCTCGATTACCACAGAGGAGAACTTAATCAACACTGCAGACGCCCGTGTGTCTGAACTAATCAGCGTAGGAAAATCCCTCTCAGATGATTATTAGGATAGAGCTAGGAGGGATGAAAAGGAATTGGTTGACACCCTAAAGGAGCATGAACACCTATGCCATCTTGCTGAATACTATAAGGATGCTACAAAAACTGTTGTGTATCTGAAATATGAGTTCGGTAGATTTTACAACGAGTTCAAGAAGGAAAGGCACCTGTTAATCTTGAATGTAGTCAAATTCTAGGAGGACACTCTCATGGAATTCGTGATATGTAAGGAGATGGAGTGATGGTATGAGAAAGCACAATAGGTGGTAGAAAGGCTCGAGTATAGTGAGGCAGTCCATCTAGGCTGAGAGAAGGAAGAACATGACATTCGGCTTGTGGGTAAAAGAAGTCTCAATTACATGAAGCGATCGACTGAATACTGGGATAAAATGTCTTGAGACCCACATAAAGAAATATAAGGACAATGAACCAGATGCCAGAAGCACTAGGATAAAATAAATAAAATGATGAAGTACATCGGGCTCCCCGAGTTCGGCACCCCCGATAATTTTATCGACTTGAGTGAAGTGGTCAAGTTATATGTCAAACAGGACTCACTTTGGACCGAAGAGTTCACAAAGATAACCGATGCAAGGCCAGGGTAAGTACAACAGTTCGCAGAACATCTGATCAGAGCCCAAACCATGCTTCAACAATTGAACTTCAATCTAACAAAGTACCAGGCACATGAAACATACATCAGAGGGATATATGCAGCTCCAATGGAACAACACAGATTTCTATGGGCCAACACTTGTGAAGAAATATTTATCAACTGGTCTGAATATGAAAGGAGTCACCCTTTTTAAGAAACATCTTAGGTGGACTGTTGAAGAAACTGTTAGATGATAATGCCACGTGGAAATTTTTGTTTGGTTCAAACTATACTTAGTCGTTAATTTTGGTCGAATTTTATATTTTTTTTGTTTGTTAATTTGTGTGGGACCTGTTGGCTATGCGATTAACTTGTGGCTTGAGAAACCGTGACTCAGGGGCATCTAAGCTGCCAAAATAACCCGGGAATCGCACCCGGCCTGAGCCACACCAACCCTTAACATGGTTGGATTTTTTGTCCCCGTAGATTTCAAACCGATGACTTTAACATCACGGAGTGGCTTAACAACACACTCCGTCACCGACTGTCCTACACCTCAGGGACTGGTCGAATTTTATATTATAAATAAGGACATTGACCAATTAGTCAAGGGTCGATGGTCGTTGTAAGAAATCTTTATTTTTGGTTGTTGATAGCTATTTTGAGACTGCTATGAACTAAGAAATCCTTTTGGACCAAAGACAAGATATTTCATTAGATGTATCTGATTGGAGTTGGAGAAGAATTACTTCCTATCCTGTTCCATGAATGATGTAGTAAATGAGTAAGAGCAATTAATTCTGTTGTCAAGTTATTTGGTTCAATGTTTTGATGTTCTTTTCTTTAATGATGAAGATAAAATCATTGTGCTATTATGTGATGAATGTTATGGTAGATGAATTATTTGTCTTACTGTGATCTTGATTGCATGTGTGTTTTCTTTCTGTTAATTAGTTTTCTTAAACAGTAATTGGATGCTCATTTGCTTAATGTATTAGTAATAGGCCCTTTGGCATAGAATCCCTATTTGTATGTTCGAGCAACGGGTTATCCCAAGCTCGACCTCTTCCCAATAGTTAAAATTTGTCTTGTTATTTGTCAAGTTGGTTTATACTGGCTTGCATCTCTCATACCAGCCCCACCCAAGAGAAGTACAGAAAATAACCGTCTTAACTGAAGGAAGATCCTTCACAAGAAAACATAAAGCCCATCGATAAATCAACCGGATCACGAGATCTGGAGAACCATTCCATCTTAAATGCTGCAGAGTCTAATTTGGCCTCGGTGGCGGGTTTGGTTCCTGTTGTTGAGTCAAGGGATTTAGGAACCATCAACATAATTGGCTCTAGAAGGAGGGCCTGAGAATGAATGGATTAGTATATAATTTATATAGTATTTCAAATAGCCTACAGATTCATAATGGTCCACATGCATGGCTAGTCATTCAACAGACAACCCACACTTACTAAGTACTCCCAAAGTGGGTAACTCATCCCATCCCGAGGAAGAACCTTTTCACCCTGAAATACCTTATGCCCTTCCTCATGAGGAAGTGAATCAGTTCCAAAGAATCACTAGAGCCTACGCCCGACAAATCAACGTGTTGTCCTTAGCTCCTATCCTTCCTCGAAGAAAAAAAAAGAAGACCAGTGGTTAGTACTTCCAAAGAAGTTTTTGTACATTTTTTAGAAGACTTGATAGATTTCATGATTACCGAAATCCAAGAACCTCTTGATCTAATACCTGAAATGCTAGCTGGCAATATCTCTGAGCCAAATGATTTTTCGGAAGAAGAGGAGCTCAACTCGGATTTTGAAGATATGGAAGGTAATAATGATCATGGGGAGGAAAGGGAAATCCCACACCAACCTTGGCTGGTTGGAGATGTTGTGGTCATCCTCGGACGAGTACATAATCTTCCCCGACACCCAGAAAAGCTACTCCCCAAGTATGATCCCGAGACTTCAGGTTTACCTGAAGATCATATCAAGAAATTCATACTTGCGATCAGGCTGATGAACTTTCAACATGAAGACATAGTCTATAGACTTTTTCCCTACACGTTTGAAAATTCAGCTTCCACATGGTATTTTAATTTGCCAGTAGGATCTATAACCAGCTTGACTAAGTTCCTAAAAGATTTTTTAGACAAATTTGTAGAATAAACTACTATGGGAGCCCTGATGGCTGAGTTGTTCATAGCCACCATGACCCCAAAAGAGAGGGTCAAATAATTTAGTCAAATATTCACGACCATTTTAAACAAATTCCATCCCGCAATGAAACCAACTCAAGAATTGCAAATCGAGGTTTATGCCAATGTGCTTTCGGCTTCTATTTCTATGTTTGTGAAAAGAGCCGCTAAGAAAACCCTTGTGGAAAATTTTGAAGAATTCAAGATGATAGAGTTCTAGATGAAAGGATGTAAAGAAGGAAGGCTTCTTTAGCAAAAAGAGAGACCCAACACCCTCCTAGGAGAGGACTCCTTTTAACTAGACCATCGGGGAAACTGGCTGAACAAACTCCCGACAAGGGTAATGGGGATATAGAGGATCTGCAATGCATGGTTAAGAAATTATCAAATGAGATTATAGACATGAAGAGAAGCGAAGGGGAGGGAAACCTAGGCCAAAGGCCCTATAAGCCTTTCTTCAAAAGAAACCCATCGTTCAAAGAAATTGAACCTTCCCTAGCAAACTTAAATATTGATATAGGGAATGTCGTGTCTGATTCTTTCTGCACATATCATCAGGAAAACCACTTCAAAATAAACTTCCCCTAATGGGTACATGCCATGAATTTGATGGCCAATCGATTTTGAGATGAAGTCTCCCTAACCCAACAACCAAATAGTTCGACTATCAATGGTGTCGATCATGAAGAGATTGATCCACCATGAGACATGGCCATACTAATATGAGATCCAGACCTGATCATGCCTTCCAATGACCTGTTTGAGTCCTAGGAATGACCCACGGAAGTCTCGACAATTCAGATGTGCAGTAAGGGTCTACCTGGATTGAAATATGTTGACGTCGCTGAGGTCTCGAAGAGTAAAGCAATTCTCGATCCCTCGAAAAATCCTTCCACTTTCAACAAGAAGCCTATAAGCATTCACACCCGAGAATTTCCCAAACTAGATTATAACATGATTGGATATTTAAAAAAGTTAATGACCAACATATCCATTATGGACATGTGTAGGATCCCCCAATAGAAAGAATTTCTACTGCAGGCTCTGAGCTCCATAGAAAACCTGACAGTGACAAGGGATCTGGAAATAAATATGTCTTCCACCAATCTGGTGAGCAAGCCGACTGTGAACACCTGTTCAGGAGATAGTAGGGAAAATCCTTTTGTTCCACCTTTCCTCCTGACGTTTGAAGTCTTCAACATGAACCTTCACAATTGCTTGGTATATTCTAAGGCATCCTCCAACGTGATTCCCTTGGCCATTTGTAATAAATTAGGCGTTTTCCCCCTCAAAAGTGATAATCATGTCATACAATTATATAGAACCCAATTCAAGGTCATGGAAGAACTCAAATATGTGATGATCAAGATAGCAACACATCCTAATTTTGTGCAAGTGATTGACATCATTGTAGTATATATCCCAGAGGCATATGGGCTATTGCTGAGCCAAGATTGGTCTGAAAAGCTCAATGGATATTTTAGTACATATTGGGCACACCTTTGGCCACCACTGAAGGGATACAAAAACATGATCAAGATCGATAGGAAGAAATATATGAAGCATACGGTCACTAATCTAGAAACCCCGAATGAACCCGCATCCACTAACTTTCCCGTGTTGGGTAATTATTCCTGTGATTCCCATTTCAGGAACTTTGATCCTCTCCTATCTAATGTTTTTTTTACCCAAAAATCTGAAATTATTTTCCAATAAGACTCACCGATGTCGATGGGAGACTCTCTCTTCTGTCAAAACTATGTGCTAGGAATTGTGGGAGAAAAGATCGGAGAACAAAACATTAAAGAGGAAAGAGAAAGGAGCGACTGTCATTCACCCATTTGGACCCTCTATTTTGATGAATCTAAATCACAAGAAGGGTCAGGAGTAGGGTTCATTCTCATCGACCATAAAGGTAAACGCCATTTTCTGTCCTGTAGACTAGAATTCTAAGTACCAACAACACTGTCGAGTATGAAGCTCTAGTACAAGGGTTAAAGAAAGCCATAGATCTGGATGTCAAAGAATTGAAAGTTTTCAGAGACTCTGAAATATTGTTAGACAAGTGAGGAATACTATACACTGCAATTCACCTCATCTTAAGAACTACCAGTAGGAGGTGCATAAATTAATAGAGAACTTTGAGTCTTTCAATATCACGATGATTCCTAGAGAAAACAATATTCTTGCCAACTCCTTAGCCACGACCGCTTCCAAACTGCCGCCTATAGAATATTATGAAGCCTCTTGATTCACTGTAGAACTTCTCTACAAACCATCGGTACCTAATAACATTTCTAATTGGAAAGTCTTTGAGGGAGATGAATAGACCATAAAATTCTTAACTAACCAAGACAATTTCAAAGATCTTGCTATTGACTATGAAGAGTTCCAAGAGAAATCAACAGGAACCAATCTTCGGATGGAACTGAAGGCTCACACAATCCCAAGGGGGGTAGTTAATCTAGAGAATCTGTTTGATCTGAAGGAACGATTTAAAGGACCTAAAAACACAAAGACCAGTAGCTCTTGCCCCCTCCATGAAACTGTAAATCTTGGAACCTTAGAGAACCCGAAGAATGTGAACCTCGACAAAACTGTATCTAAGGAAGAGAGGAAATCCTACCTTAAATTATTAAGACAATATCATGACATCTTTGCATGGTCCTATAAGGATTTGAAAACGTATGACACCCGCATTATTCAACACACCATCCTGTTGAAACCCAAAATAAAACATTTACAGCAAAAGCTCCAAAAGTATCATCCATCCCTGGAATCTCTCATGTATCAGGACTTAAGGAAGCTTTTAGATGCGAAGATAATTTTCCAAGTTAGGCATTCCTCCTAGGTAGAAAATCTTGTTCCGGTGAGGAAAACGTTGGGAGAAATCCGATTATGCATGAATTTTCGAAACCTCAACAGAGCTTCCGAAAAGGACAATTATCCTGTCCCGCCGGTGGAACAACTCTTGCAGATGTCACACACCCATTACGACAACTAAGATTTTCTTTTTCTTGTCTTTTCTTCAAGGGACAAAATCCTCGAATTTCTATGGGCCCTAGCGTAGACCATCCCTTCCCTTATCCTCCTTCATGTGATCATTGGCTATGACCACATGCCTTACCAAAAAGGCACTTCCGGCTTTCGTGATTCAAGGAATCGCGATGCAAGCGTTCCCCTGTTCTCTGTCTTTTGAAATGCCGAAACCTGAAAGGTTCTAACAGATCCTTAGCTCCTCCCTTGGGTTGCTTTTCATACGACCGGTCCTATGAACTGGTGCTATTCCTCTAAATTCTTTCGGGGTTTCACGATTTGGGGAATTGCGATGAAAGCGTTCCTCCTTTCCCTTTCGAATACTTGGAACTTGAAAGCCCAGTATCATCTAGATCTATGGTCCAAATCATTGACTTGATCAACGGCCTGGATTAAATCCCGACATTCTACCTTTTGATATTTCTGGTGAGGTCTTCACTCCTATTCCTCTGATGTCTTGAACCCCGGTGGCTTTAGATCTTCACCATGCATCCCTACAAATGGGCGGTCCAGATTCTTTCGGGACTTCTCCTTCCTACCATAAGACCCTGTCCGATGACCTAGGGCTCATCCACAGAGCGCATTGGGGTTTCGCGTATTGGGATTTCGCGACTGGCAAAGATGAGGGGTCTTGCCCTTCAGTTTCCTGGGTGCCAAAATGCTGAAACCTATTCACGCTAAATCGATTTGGGGTTTCATGTATCCGGATTTTGCAAATGGAGAAGAGGAGGGGTCTTGCCCTTGGGTTTCCTGGGTGCCGAAATGCCAAAACATATTCACGCAAAACCGTCTCATCCATAGAGCGTGTTGGGAATTTGAGTACCGGGATTTTGCGACTTGCGAAAACGAGGGGTCTTACCCTTTGGTTTCCTGGGAGCCAAAATGATGAAACCTATTCACGCAAAACTAGTTCATCCACAGAGCGCGTCATGATTTTGGGTACCGGGATTTCGCAACTTGCGAAAACAAGGGGTCTTACCCTTTGGTTTCCCGAGTGCTGAAATGTCGAAACCTATTCACGCAAAACCGGCTCATCCACAGAGCGCAACGGGGTTTCAGGTACTAGTATTTCGCGACTTGCAAAAATGAGGGGTCTTACCCTTTGGTTTCCCGGGTGCCAAAACTTCGAAACCTATTCACGCAAAACTGACTCATCCACAGAGCGTGTTGGGATTTCGGGTACTAGGATTTCACGACTTGCAAAAACGAGGGGTCTTACCCTTTGGTTTCCCGGGTACCAAAATTTCGAAACCTATTCATGCAAAACCGGCTCATCCACAGAGCGTGTCGTAGTTTCAGGTACCAGGATTTCGCGACTTGCGAAAATGAGGGGTCTTACCCTTTGGTTTCCCGTGTGCCGAAACACCGAAAACCTGAGAGAACTACTGTCTCTTATACAAGGTTTCCAGACTTAGATCCCATGATCCTTTGACGGTTTCTTGGGTAATTATCCCTAGGTTTGGTGACCTGACTGAAAATCCTTCCTAATTCGCCGAGCTATTACTCTGTGATAGGGGTAAAGTAAACTCATGGGTTTACCATAATGGTATTCTTTTCCAGGAACTCACTCTGGCTCTGGAATGCGAGGAGACTTCCTAGGAGGAGGTGCCTTCGGGAAATCAAACCAGGACATAACACGAGTCAAGTAAATGGAACAAATCTCAAGGGAATGGAATCGTAATATGAACTTATTCATTCTATACATAAACTGATTATGGTCATATAAGTATAAGCATGCATCCATTATTTCCGATCAAAACACCAGACAAACACTTCTATACAGAAACCATTTATGAGTGTACAAACATGAGCATGTGTCTAGAATATTCAATTCAAGATACAAGATATAAACACTTATCATAAAACACTAGGTGTGACGCGATTGTTGAGAGGGGTGCTCATTTCCACGCAACCATAGGCTTAGTGACTCCAAATGGATTTACCACTAGCCACCCCCGAGCTAGACCATGATGCTTGAGATTCAGTCTCCTACTTCTATCTCAACAGAAGTCAAGGATGAAGGTTACTCTCCTTCTCCTCTGTTCATAACTCCCTGTATTTCTAGAGCTCCTCTGGTTTTCTTCCGCAATCCCTTTCGTGCACGTTCTCTCTTCTCTCTCTTTACCACACTTCATCTCTTTCCTTTTCTCTACAAGATTGCATGTGGCATGAATTTCCCCATCTGTGGTCAGGTTTGGGAGTTGTTACGGATGGGTGGTTCACCCCCATCCCCTCGTTAACTCTTGAGGAGCCTCCCCACCTACAAATCTAACGGGAAATCCATTCCAGGGTTAGAGAGTTGCTTTGGTCTTTGAGCAAGTAAAAACCAGTACGGTACTGGCTCGGTGGAAGTTAACGCAACCATTCCAGGTCCCTTCCACCACCTCTCATTATCCATCATGGTCTCTTTTAGCACATACCCTTCCCAGCAGTCATGCAACACATAATCATAACATAATTTACATTCATCCACCTTTTATACAAAGGTCCATCAAATCAAACATTCACATCTTTGAGTTTGCCATAGTTTTTGGCCAATATAGTTATTTTTACAGACTGGGGGAAACAGGGTGTTACAATTCCCTCCCCCTTAAAGGAACATTGTCCTCGATGTTCTATCTATCAATATGACGTGTATGTACAGAAGTAAACAAAATAGGATATGCATGTTTCATGGCATCTTCCATTTCCCATGTAGCCTCATCTAGGCCAAAATGTTTCCATTGCACCTTGACTTGTGCAATGGTTCAGCTCCTGAGCGGGGTTTCCTTTTTGTCCAGTATGCATTGAGGTTCTGGCAGGAATTATCCCTCTGGTTCCACCTGGATGAGAGACCAGTCAATTATATGATTAGAATCATGTACATATTTCTTCAATAATGAAACATGGAAAACATTATTTGCTTTTACTGTGGAAGAAAGTGCTAGTCTATAGGCTACAGGTCCCACTCTATATAGAACTTCAAAGGGTCCACAATACCGAGGTTCCAACTTGGCACAAGCCCCCATCCTCAAGGAACTCTTCCTGGGCCTAACTATGAGATATACATGGTCTCCCGTCTTGAATTCTCTTGGTGTTCTCTTTCGGTCGGCGTAACTTTTATGTCTATTATAAGCGACCTTTAGGTTTTGTTTAATCTAAATCACTTGTTGTTCCATTTCTTTCAACATTTCGGGTCCAATAGTAATTCTGTTTACTGGGTTACTCCAACTGATTGGAGTGTTGCACGGTCTACCATAGAGGACTTCAAAAGGACTCATCTTTAGGGATTCTTGGTAGCCATTATTGTAGGCGAATTCCACCAGTGGTAGGTAATCTTCCCACTTTTTAGGTTGATGCATTATATGCATTCTTAGCATGTCTTGTAATATTTGGTTCACTCTTTCCGTCTGTCCATCAGCTTGAGGATGATAGGCTGTGCTAAACAATAATTTGGTCTCTAGATCAGCCATCAAGGATTTCCAAAAGTTGGAAGTAAATTTCATGTCTCTGTCAGACACGATCTTTTTAGGCATACCATGTAGTTTGAATATTTCCTTCATGAATATGCTGGCGATATCTATTGCCTTGCAAGTCAATTTGACGAGGATAAAATGGGTGGACTTGCTCAATTTATCCACCACTATCATGATGGCGTCATTCTGTTTGGTCGATGTTGGTAATCCAATGATGAAGTCCATGGAAATGGTTTCCCATTTCCATTCTAGGATTGGTAGAGGTTGTAATAATCTTGCTGGGTGCCAGTGTTATGCTTTAACCTGTTGGGATTCTATGCACTTAGCTAAATAGTTAGCTATGTCTTTCTTTAACCTAGGCCAATAGAATTGTTTCCTGGTGATCGTGATCATCTTCTGGTATCCTGGATGACCACTATATGGTATTTTATGTAGTTCATCCATTATGAACCTCTTCATGTCATCACAATCTGGAATATACAATCTGTTTCTGTAAGTTAGCAGACCTCCATCTATCATCTGATGGCCTTCATACTTTATCCCTGTGGGTTCTTTCTCCAGGTACGAGGTTACGGTCTGGAAGAATGTGTTTGTTTCTTGTGCATTCCTGACTCTTTCTTTGACATTCCTCTCGCAGGTGCTCACCACTGCCAGGTGAATTGTTTTTGTACTTCTGCTAAGGGCATTGACCACCTTATTTTCCTTTCCTTTAACATGTTTGATTGCAAAATCAAACTCACTAAGGAGGGCCATCCACCTATCTTGTCTGACATTGAGCTTTGGTTGGTCAAACCGATATCGCAATCCACAGTGGTCTATCATAAGTACAAATTTCCTTCCCAGGAGGTAATGCCTCCACATTTTTAAGGCATGCACTATGGCGGCCAGCTCTAGATCATGGGTCACATAGTTGTCTTCGTGCTCATTCAATTTTTGGGATTCATAGCAGACTACACTTCCTTCTTGAATAAGGACTCCTCCGAGCCCTTCCTTGCAGGCATTTGTGCACACTGGGAAGTCAGATTCGAGATCGACGATCTTCAACATGGGTGCATGGGTCAGTAGATGTTTTAGGGATTGAAATCTTTCTTAACATTCTTGTATCCACATGAATTTAGATCCCTTCTTCTGGAGGGCAGTGACTGGACAACCAATCTTGGAGAATCCTTTTATAAATCTCCTATAGTATCCTGCTAAGCCCATAAAGGATTTGATATCTGAAACATCCTTTGGGGTAGGCCATTCCATGATAGAACTGATCTTGTCAGGGTCTACTACTACTCCCTCTTCAAATATGACATGGCCCAAGTAATGTATTTGCTTCTGGAAAAAGTCACACTTGCTAAATTTGGCATAGAGATGATGTTCTCTTAGCACTTGAAGCACAAGTCTAAGATGTTCCTCATGTTCCTCTTTATTCTTGGAGTAAATTAATATATCGTCAATAAAAACCAGTACAAATTTGTCTAGGAATTTGCTGAGCACATTTTTCATCAAGCACATTAAAGTGGTAGGGGCATTGGTTAATCCAAATGGTACCACCACAAACTCATAGTGACCATATCTCATCTTGAAGGCAGTTTTGTGGATGTCTTCACTCTTGATTTGAACTTGATGGTATCCAGATCTCAAGTCAATCTCTGAGAAGATTGAAGCACCTCCCAATTGATCAAACAGGTCATCGATTCTGGGTAAGGGGTACTTGTTCTTTATGGTTACCTTATTGAGTTGTCTATAATCTATGGACAGTCGGAGGGTACCGTCTTTATTTTTCATAAACAGGACTGGTGCTCCCCATGGAGACATGTTGGGTCGGATATAGCCTTTGTCCATCATTTCTTTTAGTTGTAATTTAAGCTCAATTAGCTCGGGTGTGCTCATCCTGTAGGGTGTCCTAGACACTGGCACTGCTTCTGGTGCAAGTTCTATCGAGAAGTCAATGTCCCTTCTCGGAGGTAGACCCAGTACCTCTTCTGGAAACACATCTCTATATTCTCTTAGTGTGGGGTGGTCTTCAAGGCTTGGTTTGTCATCTTCAACTGATTCCAACACCTGTATAGAATATAGTGGACATCCTTTCCTACAATACTTTCTCATTTGAAGGGCTGATATTCGCCTCACTGAGACAGGTTTTTGGATCCCTTGAAAGGTTATCCTTTTTCCTTCTTCACTTACACATTCTAAGGTTTTATGGTAACAGTCCAGTCTGGCTTTATATGTGGCTAGCTTGTCCATACCAATCAACAGGTCATATGATCCTAGGGGTAGTATGTTAAGGGTTGCTTGGGTGGGGAATTCACCCATAGTGAATTGGCAAGCTGGTATGACCTCTGCTACCTTTCTTTTGGTGCTAGTGGCTAACTATACCAACCATGGCTTGACATGTTTATGCGGCTATAATTTACACTTATCAATAGCCTTAGGAGCTATATAACTCAAATTTGAACCAGGGTCAATTAGAATAGACACTAGATGGTTGGTGATCATACCTTCCATCTCCACCACTGAATCTTGGTGGTCATGTTGTTTATTATCCACGGCTGCATAAATTTGCGGCATACTCCTGGCCATGTCATTAACGGTGGTAGCTTATTGAACGTTGTAAATTATCCGACTGTTCTTTTTTCGGTGCGGGCAGTCCCTTAGTAGATGTCCTTCTCCACAACCCCAACATTTCAAGGGTTCTTTCTTCAGGTTATCAATATTTCCTGGGGTAGATCCGAAAGGTTTATTTCCACTCTGGGAGGGGAAATTCTGCTGGTGTACACTTTGGGTTGGGAAGCTCATCCTTGAGTCCTTTTTATAGTTTTTAAATTTTGGGGATTTAAACCCCTTTTTTTGGAATCTCGAACTATTCTTCTGCTTCCAGCCTTCATGAGGTTTTATCCGATGCCCAAGCTGTTCATAACAATATCTTGCCTTTTAGATAGTGTCTTCTAGGGTCTTTGGCTCATCAAAATCAATCCTGTTCTAATAGTCCTTAGGTAGTCCATTGATGAATCGTTGCACCTTTGCCTTTTCTGCTTTTATATAGGGTACATACCTCAGCAACTTGAGGAATCTGCTGACATATTCCTCTATGGTGCGTTTCCCCAGCTTGAGTTCATAGAATTCTTTATTCTTTTCGTCGAAATACTTTTTCGACAGATACCTCTTCCTGAAGTATTTCTCAAACCGTTCCTAAGATAGGTCTTCTTCATGAATCCCTTTTACATTCTTAAGGTCTTCCCACCAAATGCAAGCCTTTCCATTCAAGTTGAAAGTGGCTACTCGGGCCTTCAAGTTTTCTGAGAAGTCGTGGACTCTGAAATACTTATTTAGTCCAAGCAGCCAGGCCTCCGCTTCCTCTCCCTTCTTTATTTCACCGTCGAAAGAGGGTGGTTTGGCCTTCTTGAATTCTTCAAGATTATGATTTTTGGAATGATTTCGCTTCTTTCATTTTCTTTGGGAATAAGAACTAGTTTTGCTACTAGAAGATCCCTCCGAGTTGCTAGTTTTCTTTCCAGAGGAGTAGTCCAACGCTTGTTCCTTATCTCTGGGGTGAACCTTTCTCGAGGTGCTCCTCCCAGTGTGGCCACTTAAAATACCATGTTTCCGCATACTAGTTGGGCTTCGACTTCTCTTTGTCTGTCGTTGGTCCACGTGAATGGTGTCAGGTCCATGCTGCAATTGTCGTTGTATGTTGGATAATCTTTGCAGCAAGACTACATTAATTTCCATTTGCTTCTCTTGCTCTTTTATCAACCTCTCGTTGTCAGCCTTGCAGCTCTGTAGTTCGACCATGAGGCTTCTCACAGTCTCAGCTAGATCTGGAGGGGTCTCTACCACTCTCCTTTTGTCAGACTCTTCGTCTCTATTGTGGGAGCCATCCCCCACTTCGTGGTGCATCACCATTCTACGCGTCTGCAGTTTCCCACAGTTGATCGTCCGCTTGTTGTGCAGGAAAAACACTTGTTGTTAGTCAACATTATATTCATTCACAATCAATGCATAATTCATATCTTTCAAATGCATACACACAATAGGAATTTTCATTCTTAACTTCAGCTTTTGATAAAGGGGGTTAGAATAGAGAGTTACTCCTTTTAAGAGTACTTCAAATGGAGTTTCTGCGCAACTCGTCCATGAGTGCATGCAGGCCAAGTGTTGTAACCATGCTCTGATACCAATTTGTCACACACCCATTATGGCAACTAAGATTTTCTTTTTCTTTTGTCTTTTCTTCGAGGGACAGAATCCCCAAATTTGTATGGGCCCTAGTGTAGAACATCCCTTCCCTTATCCTCCTCCATGTGATCATTGGCTATGACCACATGCCTTACCAAAAAGGCGCTTCCGGATTTCGTGATTCGGGGAATCACGATGCAAGTGTTCCCCTGTTCTTTGTCTTTTGAAATGTCGAAACCCAAAAGGGTCTAACAGATCCTTAGCTCGTCCCTTGGGTCACTTTTCATACGAACGGTCCTATGACCTGGTGCTATTCCTCTAAATGCTTTCGAGGTTTAACGATTCGGGGAATTGCGATGCAAGCGTTCCTCCTTTCCCTTTTGAATCCCCAGAACTCGAAAGCCCAGTATCATCCAGATCTATGGTCCAGATCATCGACTTGATCAACGACCCAGATTAAATCCCGACATTATACCTTTTGGGATTTCTGGCGAGGTCTTCACTCGTATTCCTCGGATGTCTAGAACCCCAGTGGCTTTAGATCTTCGCCACGCGTCCCTACAAATGGGAAGTCCAGATTCTTTCGGGACTCCTCCTTCCTACCGAAAGACCCTGTCCGGTGACCTAGGGATCATCCACAGAGCACATTGGGGTTTCACGTATCAGGATTTCACGACTGGCGAAGACGAGGGGTCTTGCCCTTGGGTTTCCCGGGTGCCAAAATGTTGAAAACTATTCACGCTAAACTGATTCGGGGTTTCGTGTATCAAGATTTTGTGACTGACAAAGACGAGGGGTATTGCCCTTGGGTTTCTCGGGTACCAAAACGTCGAAACCTATTCATGCAAAACTGACTCATCCACAGAGCGCGTTGGGATTTTAGGTACCGGGATTTCACAACTTGTGAAAACGAGGGCTCTTACCCTTTGGTTTCCCGGGTGCCGAAATGCCGAAACCTATTCACGCAAAACTGGTTCATCCACAGAGCGTGTCGAGATTTCGGGTACTGGGATTTCGCGACTTGCAAAAACGAGGGGTCTTACCCTTTGGTTTCTCGAGTGACGAAACGCCAAAACCTATTCACGCAAAATCAACTCATCCACAGAGCGCATCGGAGTTTCGGGTACTAAGATTTCATGACTTGCGAAAATGAGGGATCTTACCCTTTGGTTTCCCGGGTGCCGAAACGCTGAAACCTATTCACGCAAAACCGGTTCATCCACAAAGCGCGTTAGGATTTTGGGTACCAGGATTTCATGACTTGTGAAAATGAGGGGTCTTACCCTTTGGTTTCTCGAGTGTCAAAACGATAAAACCTATTCACACAAAACCGGCTCATCCACAGAGCGCGTCGGGGTTTCAGGTACTGGGATTTCGTGACTTGCGAAAACGAGGGGTCTTACCCTTTGGTTTCCCGGGTGGCAAAATGATGAAACACTAAAAACTTGAGAGAACTACTCTCTCTTGTACAAGGTTTCGAGACTCAGATCACATGATCCTTCAGTGATTTCTTGGGTAATTATCCCTAGGCTTGGTGACTTGACTGAAAATCCTTCCTAATTCGCCGAGCTATGAGTCTGTGATAGGGGTAAAGTAAACTTGTGGGTTTACCATAACGGTAGTCTTTTCCAGGAACTCACTCCAGCTCTAGAATGTGAGGGGACTTCCCGAGAGGAGGTACCTTCAGGAAATCAAACCAGGACATAGCGTGAGTCAAGTAGATGGAACAAATCTCAAGGGAATGGACTCATAATCTGAACTTATTCATTCTATACATAAACCAATTATGGTCATATAAGTATAAGCATGCATCCATTATTTCCGATCAAAACACTAGACAAACACTTCTATATAGAAACCATTTATGAGTGTACAAACATGAGCATGCATCCAGGATATTCAATTCAAGATACAAGATATAAACACTTATCATAAAACACCAGGTGTGACGCGACTGCTGAGAGGGGTGCTCATTTCCACCCAACCATAGGCTCAATGACTCCAAACGGATGTACCACTAGCCACCCCTGAGCTAGACCACGATTCTTGAGATTCAGTCTCCTACTTCCAACTCAACAGAAGTCAAGGACGAAGGTTACTCTCCTTCTCCTCTGTTCAGAACTCCCTATATTTCTAGATCTCCTCCTATTTTATTTCACGATCCCTATCGCGTGCGTTCTCTCTTCTCTCTCTTTACCACACTTCCTCTCTTTCCTTTTCTCTGTAAGATTTCATGTGGCATGAATTTCCCCATCCGTGGTTAGGTATGGGAGTTGTTACGGATGGGAAGTTCACCCCCATCCCCTCATTAACTCTTGAGGAGCCTCCCCACCTACCAATCTGACGGGAACTCCATTCCAGGGTTAGAGAGTTGCTTTGGTCTTTGAGAAAGTAAAAACCAATACGGTATTGGCTCGATGGAAGTTAATGCAACCATTCCAGGTCCCTTCCACCACCTCTCATTAGCCATCATGGTCCCTTTTAGCACATCCCCCTCCCAACACTCATGCAACACATAATCATAACATAATTTACATTCATCGACCTTTTATACAAAGGTCCATCAAATCAAACATTCACATCTTTGAGTTTGCCATAGTTCTTGGCCAACATAGTTATTTTTACAGACTGGGGGAAACAGGGTGTTACAGCATACCGTGTCGGGCTCAGAGATTTTCTCCCTACTAGATGGTTTCTCAGGCTACAACCAAGTATTGGTTTAAGAAGAAGATCGTTTAAAAACCACCTTCCGAACCAAATGGGGAACCTTCGCTTATAAATGCATGCCTTTCGAGTTAATCAACGTAGGAGAAACCTTTCAAAGGGACATGGATGCAGCTTTTCGAGGACTTATCAATAGATGTGTGGTGGTGTATCTAGATTACATTACAATGTACTCGAAGAATAGAGAAGATCACATTCGACACTTAACTCAGATTTTCGAGAGATGCAAGAAATACAACATATCTCTGAACCCTAAGAAAACTATTTTCGGTGTCAAGGAAGGTAAGTTGTTAGGCCATATTATTTCGCAAGAAGGGATTCACATAGACCCCGAAAGGATTAATGCCATATCTCAACTCCCTCTACCCCATAACAAGAAATCTATCTAGTCCTTTTTTGGAAAAATCAACTTTGTAAGGAAATTCACTCTCGACTTCGCCAAAATCATCAAACCCTTACAAAAGATGATCTGCAAGGATGCTAAATTTAAGTGGGATGATGAGCGAAAATATTCCTTCAACAATATCAAAGCTGCCATATCCCGGGCCCTTGTGTTGCAAAGTCCTGATTTTAATAGATATTTTTCCCTCTATACTTTCACCTCCAACCAATCGCTAGCTGTGGTTTTAACTCAAAAGGATGATGACAACAATGAAGCCCCAATGTCATTTATGAGTACCAATCTTCAAGAAGATGAGCTTAATTACCCTACCATAGACAAACAAGCCTATGCGGTCTATAAGGCAGTCAAGCATTTTAGGTCTTACATCCTCAAGAATCACCCTAAGGTGATTGTGCCACACCTTGCGGTCTGATCCCTGTTTACCCACAAGAAATGGGGGAAAGGAGAGGGAATTGGATGGCAATAGTCTAGGAATTTTATCTAGATATAAAACCTGCCAAACTAGTAAAAGGACAAGGTTTGTGCAAGCTCGCAGCGAAAGCCCAGGATTAAGCAATTCTAGATTCTGGATGGGAAAATGAAATAGCGCTATGGTGTAATGAAATAACATACATCTCGCCAGGACAAGGCTCCTGGTACAAGGATTTAACTTATCTTCTACATCATGGGACTTGTCCTGAGAACCTCAATCCTAGGGAAAGGAGAGCCCTGAGGTTAAAATTTGCACAACATCGCCTTATAAATTCGGTGCTCTTCCGGATCAACTATGATGGAGTACTATTGAGATGTTTTGAATGAGAAGATGCTGATAAAGTGATAAAAGAACTCCACGACGGCCCTGCCTGGGGAAATTTTGCAGGAAACACCACCTCTCATAAGATTCTGAGAGTTGGCTATTACTAGCCCACCTTATTCAAAGACACTCATACCTATGCTAGGAACTGTAAGACTTGTCAAATAAGCACTGGAAAGGAGAAAAGGGCAGCAACCCCACTTTATCTTGTGACTATCTCGAGGCCTTTTGAACAATGGGGGTTAGACATAATAGGGGAAATTACCTCGAGCTATTCAAAATTTCACAAGTTTATTCTTACTGCCACTGATTATTTCACAAAATGGGTAGAGGACATTCCTCTGACTCAGGTAAATGAGAAGGTAGTAATCCAATTTATAGAAAAATAGTTGATCACAAGGTTTTGTGTTCCCTCTGTTCTGGTCTTTGACAATGCAACTTATTTCTCTTCTACCTTATTAACAAAGTTTTCTCTGGACAACGGGATCATAATCAAGTACTCTGTAAATTCTTACCCTCAGGGAAACGGTGTGGCAGAATCAACAAATAAAAACCTTGTAAGGATATTAAAGAAGACGGTTACAGATAACCAAAGAAATTGGTACAATCTACTCCATAATGCTCTATGGGCTGATAGGGTCACACTGAAAGAAGCTATAGGAAATTCCCCATATTTTCTGGTTTATGGGAAAGAAGCCATCCTCCCAAATGGGATCTATCTTCCATCTCTTCAATTGGCCCAAGATTCCAACGAGGAACCTTCCTCGGCCATGCAACAAAGAATCAACACTTTGCTCATGCTAGAAGAAGAAAGAGAAAAGGCTAAGTCAAAATTCCTAGCCCACCAACAAATAGTGAAAAGATGGTTTGATAAGCATAAGGCTAAGGAAAAGAACTTTGAAGTAGGAGACTTAGTCCTGAAGTGGGATAGGGAAAATGAAACAAAAGAGAAACACTCCAAGTTCCAGAGCCTATGGCTTGGGCCTTTGCAAATGGCCGAGAAAATCGGGGAAGTTACTTATCGGTTGAAAAATCTGAAGGGGGAACCTGATGCCCTCCCAGTAAACAACCAAGCCCTAAAACAGTAATTTCAGTAATAATAATAATATAATATATATGTGTGTGTGTGTGTGTGTGTGTGCGTGTGCTCCATGTTCTGCATGGAATTATTACTTATCGGTTGCAACATCGGTTGCAAAATCTGAAGGGGGAACCTGATGCCCTCCCAGTAAACAACCAAGCCCTAAAAAAGTACTTTCAGTAATAATATATATATATATGTGTGTGTGTGTGTGTGTGTGTGTGTGTGTGTGCTCCATGTTCTGCGTGGAATTATTACCCTAAGGGAAACAAAGGGGAACTAGAGATTCTGCATTCACCCAATGAATCGCCATTTGTTGAGCCCTCAACACACCCTAAAAAGTCTATGACCATTTCCTTTTTGGGTACCACTCAATCCTCTGCATTGCCTATTTTCACTTCAGTATGAAACTGATGCTTTCTCTTATCTTATATGTTTCATGATTGAAGTAAGTAAAGTTTTCTTAAACATACAACAAAGAGTCATCTTAAATTTAAAAGGGACTTAACAACTACTCAAAGTTTGGCATCGGTAAAAGTAAAAGATGGCGAAATCATTTGAGAAGTCAAATTAGCCAAGTGCTGACCTTCATCGGCGTCGACCAATGAAAGATTTTTTTTTATGCGAATAAGCCCTAGCAGGGACTTTGTCGAAGACCAATTGATTCAGCTTCGAAAAATACGTATAATAGTAAGTTCTACACAAATAGAATAATGACTTTGCCGACTATCGACTCCCAAAACGTTTTCGAAGACGAAAGTTTATGGAGATGATGACCCGCTGATAGATTGCACGCCTGAACTTTCTCCCGATCACCAATCTCAGATATTATTGGCGTCGAAAGTTTTATCAAAAGAATAGTATTGGGAGTACACACAGATACTAGATGACCCCCGATGCATTCACCAGGTGACGTGACGTGACGAGACATGTTAACCCCTGAATGTGTTAGGTACGCTGCACTTACAGTTATTAGTTAATTTGTGGATCACGCATTAGTTACTGACTCGTGAACGAATAAAAAAGAATTGTTAAACTTGTTGATACAATGCATCTCCATACGTGCCTCCAGTATCAACCAATTAAGATTTATCCACAGAAATCTGATAGTGGTTTATTTTGAATCTGCATTCATTACTTGTATTAACTAATTGATATGACTGATAGTATCTCCCCAGTTATACCCTTTTCAAGCCATTGTGTGTGATCCCATTTTGCATAGCAAGAAATTCAGAACAGACAGAAGAGCGAAGCTAACAGTCCGAAGGAAGCGTCCAAAGTCCAGTGAGTATTAAACAATTATCTTAGAAATAATTATAGGTATGGGTCCGCTTAACGATTTTACGCTCCATTTTATATGTTCTCACCCAATGCTGCTTTCTATACATTTTTAAAGGGTGGGTTTTAATTGCAAGGACAATGCCTCTGAATAAGCCTTCCACCATGAAATCGCCAAGAACGCCAAAGCTACAAGAATCAGAAGTAGGAGAGGGCTACTCCTCAGCAGTTGTAAGACAATTAGAGTTCCCTCCCAAGCTGATGTTTGTCATTAAGACGATCACCAAGGAGCCCTTTGTCCATCCCCCAACATTCGGAGATATAGAGGCGAGTATTGGAGACAAGACAACTTTTCCTCACTGGGAAGAAGTGTTCAAGAAAATCAAGAGGGAAGAATCCCTCGAGTATACCCTGCACAACGAACCTAAGACAAGGAAGCTCGATGATGATGTCCTCCCAAATATTCGTAGGGATTATTTGCACATGGTGGCAAGCCGATCTCCTATATTTCCTTGCATTGAGCTCTTGAAGTGGCTTATTGACCACGCTGATGCACAAAAATGTATGATTAATGATGATAACAACGAATGCGTTGTGGTTTTCCTGCCATCAGGTAAATCAACAGTTATATAGCTGACGGACAAGTAAGAAACAAATATGTACCTGACATCTCTATTTTGCCCAATATCCAAATCCTTGATGAGCGACAAATAGAGGTCGGACCCACAAGACAAAACGATGAGGTTCGAGAGCTCACTCTTGAACAAATACACACCGCAGGTAGCCTGGGAGACAACCTCACATTGCTGACAACAGATACCAGAGCTGGTAGACGAGGTAGCAGACATCTATGCGATCTCCTATGATCAAAAGAGGAAGGGAATCATTCAAAGGAATGCAAAGAAGTGAAGGATCACTTCAGATCAATCCATCTTGATTACCACAGAGGAGAAATTAATCAACACTACAGACACCCGTGCGTCTAAACTAATCGGCATAGGAAAATACCTCTCAGAGGCCACCCAGTATAGATCCAAGAGGGATGAAAAGGAATTGGCTGACACCCTGAAGGAGCTCAAACACCTGCGCCATCTTTCTGAATACTATAAGGGTGCTACGCAGACTGTTGTGTATCTGAAAGATGAGTTTGGTAGAGTTTACAACGAGTTCAAGAAGGAAAGGCACCTGTTAATCTCGAATGTAGCCAAATTCTAGGAGGACACTCTCATGGAATTCGCGACATGTAAGGATATGGAGCAATGGTATGAGAAAGAGCATCAGGCGGTAGAAAGGCTCGAGTACATTGAGGCAGTCCAACAGGGCCGAGAGAAGGAATAACATGGCATTCGGCTTGTGGGTAAATGCAGTCTCAATCGCATGAAGCGATCGACCAAATATTGGGCTAAAATGTATTGAGACCAACATAAAGAAATCCAAGAACAATGGACCTGCTGCTAGAAGCAATGTGATAAAATCAATAAAATAATGAAGTACATCAGGCTCCTTGAGTTCGTCACCCCCGATAAGTTTATCGACCTGAGCGAAGTGGTCAAGTTATATGCAAAACATGACTCACTTTGGATCAAAGAGTTCACAAAGATAATTGATGCAAGGTCAAGCCAAGTACAACAGTTCATAGAACATCTGATCAGAGCCCAAACCATGCTTAAGCAATTGAAATTCAGTCTAACAAAGTACCGAGCACATGCAATAGACATCAGAGGGATATATGCGGCTCCAATGGAACATCACATATTTTCGTGGGCCAACACTTGTGAAGAACTATTTATCACCTGGTCTGAATATGAAAGGAGTCACCCTTTTCAAGATACATCTCGGGTGGACTGTTGAAGAAACTGTTAGATGATAACGCCACGCGGAAATTTTTGTTTGGTTCAAACTGTACTTAGCTGTTAATTTTGGTCAAATTTTATATTATAAATAAGGACATCAACCAATTAGTCAAGGGTCTATGGTTTTTGTAAGAACTCTTTCTTTTTGGTTGTTGATAGCTATTTTGAGACTACTACGAACTAAGAAATCGACCAAAGACAAGCTATTTTCATCAAATGTATGTGATGGGAGTTGGAGAAGAATTACTTCCTATCCTGTTCCATGAATGGTGTAGTAAATGAGTGAGAGCAATTAATTTTGTTGTCAAGTTATCTGGTGCAATGTTTTGATGTTCTTTTCTTTAATGATGAAGATAAAATCATTTTGTTGTTATGTGATGAATATTATGGTAGATGAATTATTTTTCTTACCGTGATCTTGATTGCATATGTGTTTTCTTTCTGTTAATTAGTTTTATCAAACAGTAATTGGATACTCATTTGGTTAATGTATTAGTACTAGGCCCTTTGGGATAGAATCCTTGTTTGCATGTTCGAGCAACAGGTTATCCCAAGCTCAACCTCTTCCCAATAGTTAAAACTTTGTCCTGTTATTTGTCAAGTTGGTTTATACTGTCTTGCATCTCTCATACTAGCCCCACCCAAGAGAGGTACATAAAAGAACTGTCTTAACTAAAGGAGGAGACTTCACAAGAAAACATAAAGACCATCGATAAATTGGCCAAATCACAAGATCTGGAGAGCCATTCCATCTTAAACGCTACAGAGTCTAATTGGGCCTCGATGGTGGGTTTGGTTCCTGTTGTTGAGTTAAGGGATTTAAGACCCATCAACAGATTGTTTAAATGATTTGGTACAAATATGAAATTTAGCACAACATACCATCCACAGTCAAATGGGTAGATAGAGAGAGTCAACTAAGTAATCAAATACATGTTGATAATGTATGTGATGGACAAGCCATTTAAGTGGGAAGATTACTTGTACTTGGTTGAGTTTGCCTATAATAATGGGTATCAAGCTTCATTGAAAAGGAGGCCATTTGAAGATTTGTATGGTAGGAAATGAAATAATCCAGTGAGTTGGGACGATCCAATAGACAGAGTGGTACTTGGGCCAGAATTTCTCAAGGATATGGAAGACCAGATGGTTAGAATTAAGTAGAATTTAAAGGCAGCTCAAGATAGACAGAATTTTTTTGTAGATAAGAACAAGACAACTAAAGAATTTAAAGTGGGAGAGCATGTGTTTTTAAAAGTGAATCCCAAGAAGATCTCTTTGAAGTTGGGTAGTTGTACAAATCTGGCAACCATATTATGTGGTCCATTTGAGATATTGGACATAATAGGTCTAGTTGCATAGATGCTTGCATTTCTTGCTTCCATGAATGTGCATAATGTATTTCATGTCTCTTTTCTAAAAAAATATGTACATGATCCTAACCATGTTATTGATTGGCATCTGATTCAGGTAGATATAGAGGGACACTTTTAGGTCCAGCCAATCCGAATATTGGACAAAAAAGTAAAAATGCTTCGGAATTGAGTTATAGAGATGGTAAAAGTACAGTGGACCTATTACAATCCTGAAGATGCTAGTTGGGAGCACAGAGATGCCATGCAGGTAGAGTACCCACAATGTTTTGAATAAATTTTGAAATTTTGATTTATATTTTGTATATACACTGAGTACAATGCCAAAATAAGGGGGAGGCACATGTAAAACCCCAGTTTTGAGCCCCATATTAAATAATGTATTTTGTTAATTTATGAAAGGCCAAAGTTCCCAAACAATTAAAAGAGGCCAGTGTGCCTAGGAAATGTAATGTTTTGATCATTATTAGTAATAAATACATCATTGGCCGCTAGATAGACAAAGACAAGAGTTATAGGGGGGTGTTATTCGAGGGGGATTAAGGGGCTAAGTATTTATTTTAATTTTTTATTTACCCATAATTGTTTTAATGGAGAGTAGTAGTTACATGAGTGTTGGGTACCTTTTTATGCTTATTTTCTCTTCAAAAATAATACTTTTTCCTTCACAAATCCTCCATTCACCTTCATTTTCCTTAAAATACATCATACAAGGTACACTTATCATTTCCTAGATTTGAATCATTTTTTTAGAAATTTGGCATTTAAATTAAAAATTTATCAAAAAATTACAGGATTTGACAAAATCCCGTAATTGCTCCAAGATTTTTGTACTTGCAGGTTGACTGGGCAAAATCAGAGACACGTGTCATGATCCTTGACACCCAAGGATGGATTAATATCTATCAAGTTCGAGATTTGAGTCTTCCATGTGCCCAGTCAACGCTGGTCAAATAGGACCACTTCAATAGAAAATACCCTGTTTCAGTAGAAAATCATGGAGACTTTTAGATTTTCTTGGGATATGTGCCCATTTTTTGGATTTGAAGGAGGGATTCGACCTTATTAACTTATTTTTTGGATATCATCATCAGATTAGGAGTATTATTAGTATTTTCAGTTACATACTTTTTTGTATAAATACTTCAAGGCATGGACCATTTAAAACAATTATCTTTTAGGTAAATTTTGAAACCTTCAAGCTTTGAGATCAATTTTGGTGTTCATTCATGGTGTTTCTGGTGTGATGATTAAGTGAATGGTGTTGATAGTTTATTCTTAACTGATACTACTTCAGGTGTACAAGTAAAGCATTGGAGGGCCCCTTTGTCGAGCTAGTACACTTCTTCATTTCTATCCTTGCAAGAAATTTTTGGTATATTTTCAAGTTTAGTTTATGCATTGTTGTAGATAAGCTTAATTTATGATTTAATTTGCTATAGATAATTTTATTCATTGATCAATTAGTATACCTAATGGTTAAGAGAATCAATTTCCGTATTGTGAATAATTTCTTGTGAAAGAATTCATTATGAATCTTTTCTTTCAACAGTAAGGTAGTAGTATTTGTTATTTAAGTTGTGTATGCTTTAAAAGTGTTTTTTGATTTAGAAGAATTAGTTAAGTTTCTAATAAATGTGAAGGAACTATGAATACATCTCTTGTAAAGGAGTTTAGTCTTTCTTCAATTTACATATCTAAGCAAGTTTGAATACTCTAGATTAGTTTGAATGCTCTTGTTTTGATTAACAGTTGTTGATAGATGACAAGGAATCTATGAATGAATCTTCTGTAAATAAGTTTAGCATTTCTTTCATTTTTAACACTTAGATTAGTTTTAGACTTATTTCATTAAAGAACTAAATTTATCTCTAAATCCATACACTTTGGACGTGCTTCTAAGTTCTACGAACTCCCGATTGATATTAAAATACATAATCTAATTTACAACAGTAGATTGGACCAAGATTTTTGGAGCCATTGCTCGGGAAGCACGTTTAGA
>ML786318.1:19746-40108 GCA_009831015.1 Picea engelmannii | reverse complement strand
AAATGAAAATTTAAAAAAAAAAAAAAAAAAGGGAAAACAAAAACTCAGACCATCACCCTCTCATTTTCCTTGTCTACTTAATTAAACTATCCTCCATCGCCTTGACCTTCCAGTATCCATCTCCCTTTTACTTGTCTAGTTCACATTGCTATCGCCATCCCTCCCCGTAATTCCTCTTTATTCATTTTATGTATTACATTTATTTTTCCCCTATACTGGTTTTCCATCGCCTTAATCTCTCATTATCCTATATATACATATATATTGATGGTAAATTAAAAAATGGATAATGATAAACTACAAAGATGAAGCATGCTTATAACTAGAAAAATGAAAATACATATATGCATATTTATTTTATAAACAATTTTAAACAAATAAAGTTAAGCATGTAAAAATTAAAAGGAAATGAATAAGGAGCGCACCTACTCTATGAGTTTTGAAAAGAAAAATAAAATAATATAACCAAATAAATTAAAAAGAAAAGTAAGAAATTCAAAAGGGAAAAAGGGGGGGAAACCTAAGAGAAAAGAGAATTAGGGTTTGAGTCTGAATAAAAGGAAAAGAGGAGGGGGAAAGAGGGACCGTTTTTGGTCAGATTGGTATGGTTATGCTGCCATAATAGAGACTGACTGATTGCTGGTAGGAGTTGGGGATTCTCAGCAGATATGAGTGATAGCTCAGCCTTGGAGGCGAGCTGAGAAGCTAGTTACTCTCTGATGGTGTGTGGCCCCTTTGCGTCTCGGGGGGCTGAGGGGGAAGAAGAGTACCCCTAGTGTTTGGCTGGGAGGTACCGGTGAGTTCATTGCGGTTGGAAAGTAGGAGCAGGAGCGGCAGGAGCCCCGAGAATCATTGCTGCAAGCGATAAGGGCACAGGTATGTCATTAGTATTTGGTTACTGTGCAAATTAGTAGTTTCTATGGTTATAGTATGAACTTGGTTTTTAAGATGGGTAGTTTGTTTATATTTGACTGTTCTGCACTGAGAAATTTTGAAATCGTTGCTCTGAACTGCGTAGATTTAGGTTGTTGTTCTGGACTGTGTAAAAATTTATTAACTATGGCTCTGGGCGATGTAAAAAAAAAAATTATTTAGGGTTCGGTGCTGTGAAAATTTTATGAGTTACTGTGTTGGAATCTTAACCCTTCTCTTACCTGTGATTTGGCCTTGTTGACACCAAATCTCGGATAGAACCAGCGTGGGCCTTACCCACTACTACCCTTGACTTTTGGTTGAAGCCCATCGAAATTTTTTTTACCTTCAGCCAAATTCACTGTGGTGACGTGCGACCGATGTATTCTTTTGAATCTCTGTGTATTCTTGTTATCCCAGTGCGGTGGCTCGCTTGAACCCTGGTGAAATTTCTAAATCATCTGCGTTGTGGGTTTTAAAACAAAAATAAAAATAAAAGCTCCCTGTGTTTTCATAATAAACTCTCTGCGTTTGGGGTTTGGAAGCTCCCTGCGTTTTTATAGTTATTTCTCCCGCGTTGGCAGTGAAACTTCTCAGCTGGGAGGTTGCGTTCCGGGTTGACAGGCACGCGATGTTGCAGGTCCTTCTGTTGTTTTAACCTAATAGGGTTAATATTTCACTTTTGTTTATGGCTGGGACTTCATCTAATTCGTCTTGCAGCTGCCATTGATTTAACCATTTCCTCGTTGTTTGCGTACAACTGTTACCTTTCGCCTTGACTGAGCTGCGTGGGCAGTGCTGTATTAAACCTTAGGTCAATTTCCCTTGCGCGATTACTATTATATGCTGGATGTTAGAGGTCTATTGTGGTCAAAGTTCCTGTAATAGCGTCTTGCTACTGATCGATAGTATTAAATCCTAATCATCGATAGATTTAAAGGGCGCCCTTGTTGTTCCTGGTTGGTTAACTTAAGTGGTGCCCCTTTTTCCCTAGCTGGAGAGTTAACCGTAAGGACCATTTCACCGCCCCTGTCAGCGTTTGATTTAAGCCGCAAGCCTTTCACCTCCCGCCTTAGCTGCCTGCGATTTGTCTTTAATGTTGGGTGGCGGGTAATGGAAGACAGCCAGGAGTCCCTTCGTAGTTTTGGTTCATTCACAGTCCTCACACTTATCCACGCCCTACAACTGTTGAAGCAATGCGACTAAGAAAATACAACATTTATTGAGTCGTCGACAGTGTGATAATATTGCATGAGAAAATCTAGATGCCCCTCAAATGCACCACAATCCTGTAGTCCACGAAATATTGTTATTTATAGCAGAAAGGGAAAGTGGTGTCGTTTAGCTTTTAAGAAGTTGCTTTTGGCATTTATTGGGTTTTGAATTCAAGCAACCTGAAATCTACACAGTTTTGAAATCACTTAGAAATTGAACGTGGCCTCTTCCTATCCACGTAAAACTGAGGGAAAGTCAGTGGTCCAAAGAAGAAAGCAGGAGCAGGCGTGGTCGTAATCTTGGCCCTCGCCTACCAACAAAACCACTTTGAGAATAAAACTGAACCCCATGGTTGGCAATTTGAACGGAAACTTGCCATTTGATCACATCAAGTCGCAAGGAGAAAAATCCCACGAGAGTTGCCATAGGTGCACTATACATTTAATTACCATCTATCGGTTTTCGGGTTGTAAGAAAACCAGGCCCGAACTTAACCTTGGGAGCGAGTGGTTGTTAAAATTCTGACCATTTTGATTTAATGAACACGCACGTCAGAGGTTATCGTTCCCTGTTAACCCTTTCCTCGGGATGCTAAATGTTGGGTTACTACCCAGGAACCTTGTTACTCCTTAAGAAGGATCGAGTGGGGTTGAGTTTTGGAAGGCCTTTTATTATAAAACTTGTTAGAGGAGATAACTTATGCAGTAAGATGTAAGGTCAGAGTTGACAACCTGAGTCGACTATCATTGAGATATAATGGACTATCATTTACTTTCTAGCCTCTCCCCTCAATACAGCGGGTAGTCCCGTCGCTCTTATAGTATTGCTGTCGCAGAGGATTTTGTAACAGTCTGTTGTCATGATCAACAATGTTCATGAAGCTTTGCTGCCGCACCAGGGATATGTTATCAGACTATTTTTATTGACCATCATTGTGCACGTTTTTATGTACAGCAGGTTAACTGCTAGTAAAAGAATTTATACACTATATAAATTGAGTTAATTTTCTTCTTGAAAAGAAAAAAACCTGAGTCGATTCTAGGCTGGGCGCATTCTCGGAGAGAATCCCCCACGATCCTCTAAGTTTTATTAGTTGGTGAGTTGACTGCCAGACATTTATTGTAACGATGATTATTTAAATTGCTATTTCATTGTTATTTAAATGCTAATTATCTAGCTGTTACGTAATTGTAGGGTTATGTGATTGCAGGTTATGTAATTGTTATTTAAATGGTGGTAGAATGAATTACAATGATCAAGGTTTCTTTCTTTTATTTATTTAATGAAAAATGCATCCTTTTATCAAGCACTTAAGAAGGGTTGACTCTCATATTAATGAAAGGCCCTTGCTTATCTTACTTTGCCTTGAAACCCTTCTACGATCCTATGTATAATAGCTACCCCTTTTTTTTTCTTAATTAATTTATTATAAGACTCCCATGTTGATGTTAATTTATTTGATAATAATTTACTATTTGTCTCCCATTTGAATTGTCTTATGTCTCCCATTTGGACCTTAATTTATTATATGTCTCCATGATGAGGTGAAATTATTGACCTTAATTTATTATATGTCTCAATGATGATGTGAATTTATTGACATTAATTGATTATAGGTTTCCAGGATGATGTTAATTTATTTTGACATTTATTTACCATATGTCTCCCATGATGATGTTAATTATTTGATAATAATTATTTATTGTCTCCCATTTATATTATCATATGTCTCCCACCTTGACAATGAATTATTATGTGTCTCCCACGTTGATATGAATTTAGTTGATATTAGTATATTATATGACTCCTATTTAATTTATCATATGTCCCCCCTTTGGATATTAATTTAATATGAGGTTGATTTATTACAATATTTACAATGTCTTAAATGGAATTCAGTATTAGTTTAAATTACAATGCTAATCTAATATAAGAGAAAATACGTGGTTCTTCGTTAGGTTTTGGGTAGATCCGTTGTTTTAATAACAACAAGGTAAGGTCCTCCTTATTTAGTTAAACTGAATGGTGATATAGAAAGCGATTACCTGGACGTGTTGTGGCGATGTTATGGTAAATTCTTTATGCTTGATAACATGTAAAGGTTGGATCCATAAATCTAAGGGCACTCTATCGTTGTGATTCAACAAACAAGGTTTGAATTTATTAAATGTACCTTAGCTTAAGGTTGGGATGGTACTCGTCAACTTAGGGAGTCTTGGGTCTGTAACTAATGAAATTCAGTAACTAATGTCATTTGTAACTATTGTCATTTGCGCCTTAGATAAACGCCCTATCATAACAATGATTGGTTGTTACCGGAGTCAGGTGGACCTGCGCCTGCCGTAGAAGACGTGGTGGTTGTTTAATTATTGTTGTACTTGTGTGTAGTCTTTAGTTGTCTGGTCTGTGTGGGTCGGGCGAGATATAGACCCCTCCTTGTAAGCCTTAGATATAAGTCTGTGCGTGTGATTATTGCTGTGTAAGGAATTCAGTGCCGTATCAAGAGTCTCAGGCCCTTTAAAGGCAGGGATTCCACTCTTGCGACCCACCTGATGGAGATTACTAGTTTCTTCCTGAGCAGTTGGCCAGGAGCCTATCTGACCTTCTCTCTCTCTGGAGCAGAGAACTAAGATTAAACACCCTGCTTCCCTGTGCAAAAATAGTAGGGCCAACTACTTTGGATTCTTCCCTCCGTGTTCGTATTGTGCATAACCCAGTACGTCGTTAAATGGCTGCATTGTGCGCCTTGTGTCTACGGTCATTTATTGCTTGCGGTTACTCGTTGTGGGCCTTCAGTTTTCCTTGCGATGAACTTCGTGGTTGCATCCTGATGGTTGTCGGGTGGCGATGTAGAGTCAAGTGTGTCTGTCACTTCTTCATGCGCGCACATGCCTTAACAATAAAATTTTTTGCACCTGTTATCTGAGTTGTTGTCGTAACGAAGAGGGTCATTACAAATAATTATAAGAAAAACAACGTCCAGGACAAAGCTTAACTCTCATAGAAAGACAAATTCTATTAGCTTATGAAGTAAAGAGGAAACAAACACAACCAAAAACATCCTCTGTAGGGAAGCAAAAAGAAATACAGAAACCTATTCTTGAACAATTAGAATAGGCTAAAGGTAAACAACCTCTTTTTCCAACAAAAGTATCTGATTTGACTACAAAAAACTTTTTTACAATGTCGGAAGCTGACAGATAAGAGGGGGAGAGAAGAGAAAGAAGGGACACATAAAACACAATCATTAGAATATGAAGATTTTGAAGGACATGAAACTTCCACATATAGTCAATTGAAAGAAGAAGTAAAAACATTAATTGAATAAATGAAAGATGAAACTCAATCACCAGATATAGTGGAACAAATTGAAGAAATGGCTGATGGGTCAACATCATGGATTAAAAAGAAAGATAAGAAAATCAAAAGGATGAAAAGAAAAATTGAAGAAATAGAGGTTCTAGAGAGATATTTGAAAACATAAAATGAAATGTTGATGACTCAAAGCCACAAAACTCAGGAGGAAAATGAAAAATTGAAGAAGAAGCTTCAAATTCAAAATATTATGATCTCCAATCAAGCATACAAATGGTTTCAGTAGAAGAAAGCATTCAAGGAAAAATATCAGAGGTTAAAGGTTCTTCATACAACTCAGGCCAATGTGGATACATTATTGCAGGAAACATAGGTGTCAGAAGACTATTGACAAGAGTCCAAAGACATTTTTTTTGTGCATGAGGACATGTAAAGTCTTCCTCTTGGGGGAGATGTTGGGTACCTTTCTATGCTTATTTTCACTTCAAAAATAACACGTTTTCCTTCAAAAATCCTCCATTCACCTTCATTTTCCTTCCATATTTTCCTTAAAATACATCATACAAGGTACACTTATCATTTCCTATTTTTGAATCAATTTTTTAGAATTTTGGCATTAAAATTAAAAATTTCTCAAAAAATTACAGGATTTGACAAAATCCCGTAATTGCTCCAAGGTTTTTGTACTTGCAGGTTGATTGGGGGAAATCAGAGACATGTGTCATGATCCTTGACACCCAAGGATGAATGAATATCTATCAGGTTTGATATTTGATCCTTCCAAGTGCCCGATCAATGCTGGTCAAACAACGCCACTTCAATAGAAAACACCCTGTTTCAACAGAAAATCATGGACAATTTTAGATTTTCTTGGGATATGTGCCCATTTTGTGGATCTGAATGAGGGATTCGACCTTCTTATCATATTTTGTGGATCTAATCCTCAAATTAGGAGTCTTTTTAGTATTTTCAGTTACAATTTTTTTTGTATAAATACTTCAAGGCATAGACCATTTAAAACAATTCTCTTTTAAGTAAATTTTGAAACCTTCAATCTTTGAGATCAATTTTGGTGTTTATTCATGGTGTTTTTGGTGTGATGATTAAGTGAATGGTGTTGATAGTTTATTCTTAACTGAGACTACTTTAGGTGTACAAGTAAATCATTGGAGGGCCCACTTTGTTGAGCTAATACACTTCTTCATTTCTATCCTTGCAAGCAATTTTTGGTATATTTTCAAGTTCAGTTTATGCATTACTGTAGGTAAGCTTAATTTATGATTTCATTTGTTGTATATAAGTTTATTCATTGATCAATTAGTATACCTAATGGATAAGAGCATCAATTTCCATATTGTGAATAATTTCTTGTAAAATAATTCAGTATGAATCTTTTCTTTCAACAGTAAGGTATTAGCCATTGGTATTTAAGTTGTTTATTCTTTAAAAGTGTTTTTTGATTTAGAAGAATTAGTTAAGTTTCTAATAAATGTGAAGGAACTATGAATACATCTCTTGTAAAGGAGTTTAGTCTTTCTTACATTTACAGTGTCTAAGCTAGTTTGAATACTTTAGACTAGTTTGAATGCTCTTGTTTTGATTAACAAGTGCTGATAGATGACAATGAATCTATGAATTAATAATCTGTAAAGAAGTTTATTATTTCTTTTGTATTCAACACTTAGATTAGTTTTAGACTTATTTCATTAAAGAACTAAATTTATCTCTAAATCCATACACTTTGGATGTGCTTCTAAGTCCTACAAACTCCAGATTGATATTAAAATACATAATCTAATTTATAGTAGTAGATTGGACCAACATTTTTTGCGCCATTGTTGGGGAAGCACATTTAGAGATAGACTTATTAAAAAAAAAAACAACAGAAACATAATTTAGTTTTTAATTTTAGTTATGTTTCTTTATATCTAGATGTAGAGATGACAAAGGTAGATTTTTGAAACAACCCCTCCAAAAAAACTAATCAACCATCAGTGGCAGCAAGAACATCTACAATTGAGAAAAATGAATTCACTACACCAACTGCTGGAAAATCACTTTGGAAGAATTAGAAGAAAAACAACGTTCAAGACAAAGGTTAACTCTCATAGAAAGACAAATTTTGTTAGCTTATGAAGTAAAGAGGAAACAAACACAACCAGAAACATCCTCTGTAGGGAAACAAAAAGAAATACAAAAACATATTCTTGAACAATTATAACACGCTTAAGGTAAACAACCTATTTTTCCAACATAAGTATCTGATTTGACTACAAAAAACTTCTTTACAATGTCATAAGCTGACAAACAAGAGAGGGAGAGAATAGAAAGAAGGGACAAATAAAACAAAATCATTAGAATATGAAGATTTTGAAGGACAAGAAACTTCCACATATAGTCAATTGAAAGAAGAAGAAAAAACATTGATTGAAGAAATGAAAGATGAAACTCAATCACCAAATATAGTGGAATAAATTGAAGAAACGATTGATGGGTCAACATCATGGCTTAAAAAGAAAGATAAGAAAATCAAAAGGATGAAAAGAAAAATTGAAGAAAAAGAGGTTCTAGAGAGATATTTGAAAACATAAAATGAAATGTTGAGGACTCAAAGCCACAAAACTCAGAAGGAAAATGAAAAATGAAGAATAATAATAAGAAGCTTCAAATTCAAAATATTCTAATCTCCAAACAAGCATACGAATGATTTCAGCAGAAGAAAGCATTCAAGGAAAAATATCAGAGGTTAAAGGTTCTTCATACATCTTAGGCCAATGTGGATAAATTATTGTAGGCAACAAAGGTGGAAAAATACTATTGACAGGAGTCCAAAGGCATTTGTTTTGTGCATGAGGACATGCAATGTCTTCCTCTTGGGGGAGATTTTGGGTACATTTTTATGCTTATTTTCACTTCAAAAATCACACTTTTTCCTTAAAAAATCCTCCATTCACATTCATTTTCCTTCCATATTTTCATTAAAATACATCATACAAGGTACACTTATCATTTCCTAGCTTTGAATCAAATTTTTAGAATTTTGGCATTAAAATTAAAAATTTATCAGAAAATTACAGGATTTGACAAAATCCCGTAATTGCTCCAAGGTTTTTGTACTTGCAGGTTGACTGGGAGAAATCAGAGATACGTGTCATGATGCTTGACACCCAAGTATGGATGAATATCTATCAGGTTCGAGATTTGAACCTTCCAGGTGCCTGGTCAACGCTGGTCAAACATGGCCACTTCAGCAGAAAATACCTTATTTCAACAGAAAATCATGGATAGTTTTAAATTTTCTTGGGATATGTGCCCATTTCGTGGATCTGAAGGAGGGATTCGACCTTCTTATCATATTTTGTGGATCTCATCCTCAAATTAGGAGTCTTTTTAGTATTTTCAGTTACAAACTTTTTTGTATAAATACTTCAAGGCATGGACCATTTAAAACAATTCTCTTTTAAGTAAATTTTGAAACCTTCAAACATTGAGATCAATTTTGGTGTTCATTCATGGTGTTTCTGGTGTGATAATTAAGTGAATGGTATTGAAAATTCTATTCTTAGCTGAGACTACTTTAGGTGTACAAGTAAAGCATTGGATGGCCCCCTTTGCCGAGCTAGTACACTTCTTCATTTCTATCTTTGCAAGCAATTTTTGGTATATTTCCAAGTTCAGTTTATGCATTGTTGTAGGTCAGCGTAATTTATGATTTAATTTGTTGTAGATAAGTTTATTCATTGATAAATTAGTATACCTAATGTTTAAGAGAATCAATTTCCATATTGTGAATAATTTCTTGTAAAAAAATTCAATATGAATCTTTGCTTTCAACAATAAGGTATTAATCATTGATATTTAAGTTGTTTATGCTTTAAAGGTTCTTTTTGATTTAGAAGAATTAGTTAAGTTGCTGATAAGTGTGAAGGAACTATGAATACATCTCTTGTAAAGGAGTTTAGTCTTTCTTACATTTATAGTATCTAATCTAGTTTGAATACTTTAGACTAGTTTGAATGCTCTTGTTTTGATTAACAATTGTTGATAGATGACAAGGAATCTATGAATGAATCTTCAGTAAAGAGTTTTAGCGTTTCTTTTGTATTCAACACTTAGACTGGTTTTAGACTTATTTCATTAAAGAACTAAATTTATCTCTAAATCCATACACTTTGGATGTGCTTCTAAGTTCTACAAACTCCAGATTGATATTAAAATACATAATCTAATTTACAATAGTAGATTGGACCAACAATGAGCTTCTTGGGGAAGACCATGTGGTTCTTGATTTGCAAGTAAATATATAAACCAATCTTCTGGGTTGTTTGGGGGTTCTTCTTCACTCACTCTGTTTTCATTGTTCATGGTTCATTGTTCACACCTTTCATTCTATTCTCTCTCCATTCATTCTTTCACCCATTTTTCATTCCTCATTCATTTTGATCTTGGCTTGGGAAGGAAAAATGAGTTGTTGGATATGAGACATGGTTTTGTTGGCTGTAATGACTGTTGGTGTATTCGAGCCATGAATTAATGCATGTATGCTTGAGATTCTTTGACATGTGTTAAGTTTTTCTCACAAATGTGAATCTTGAGAGTCCCATCATGAGATTCTTGACGAGATGCACTAGAGCCCTGGAAGGAGGTGGATAGCTTGAGGGACCGTGCGGCAGAGAAGGGGGTACATTATTTGGGGTTGTGCATGCTGGATAGAAGAGAGTTGGTGTACTTTGGATCGTTGTGTGTGTTGAGAATCCTATGAGAGATTCAGTGTTGATTGGTTTGGGAAGATGAGTGACACTCTGGAACCGTCCTTGTGAATTCATAGCCCTAGTTCGAGGGTTTCATTGTTGTTGATACTTCGAACAATAATGTCTATGGTTGGGTGTAACGTCCTTGGTATGAATCTAGTTGGTGATTCGTTTCATTAAATATAAGTTCTCTCAGTCATAGTTTTATTTACCTGTGTATTTATTCCGCAGTGTATTAATTATTATCTGTGAGATTCATGTTTATAATGCATGCTTGTTGGTTATTTCTATGTATGGAATTATATTCATTTCTTTTATGTTGTAGCATGAATCTTGATCTCTGCATGTGATTATTTCATGTCTCTTTATTAATTAAAAAATTATCAGAATTCAAATTTAGTTCAGAAGTGAGTTTAGAAGTAGCATGGCTAGCTTGTGAGTGAATGGGTATGTTACAACTCATTTATGGTCATACTCCAAAGCTTGAGTTCAAAGAAATCCTTCATTTTCCTATCATAGTAGCACTTGGTTAAATATTTCTTTTCAAAATATCGCTCGAATTCCCTCCAAGTAACCTTCTTCTCATCAATGTGATGCACTTGTACATACTAATCCCACCACATTGATGCTTTCCACTTAAGATGATAAATACAAATTCTCCCTTCTTCCTACGCAAAATAATTATGTAGTTGGAAGTACTTCCTCATACCCAACAACCTTGTCTCCGCATCCTCATCCTTTTGTTCTCACTGTCAAAGGTAGGAGGCTTGATATTATTCATTTCTCCCTATAGCTCGTTCACCCCGGTCCTTCTCTTATGCTTTATAACAAGATATGGACTTGATCTACTGTGTTATTTCCTAAAAGAATGCTTTGGTTAGTGAAATCGATGCTTACCATCACTTCTTTATTTTCTTATTTTCTCATCATTAGACGTGCGACTTTTTGATCTACTTGACTTTGTCTCCTTATCCCTTTTCTTGTGTATTCTATCCAAGCTTTGCATCAACTTGAAATTGAAGTCATCTTACTGCTCCTTCGATTTCATAAGCCTTTCATTATTAACTTTATAGCTTTGGACATATTTTTGTAGTCCTTTTATGGTTTCTACCAAATTTATATGCTCATCCTCGGATTATTTACCATTAGCACCCAAAAGTACATACAAATCCACAAACTCATCATTAGGACTATAAGTCCTCCGAGCATCTTCCATGCTTTCGACCTTCTGCACTTATTTTTTCCTGTTCTAATAGCTTACGATTCTACAAAATGTGCAGACAACAAAATTTGTTAGATTAATCATGAGACAACTTCATGAAAAATTTGCACCATTTTGTTAGAATCCTTTCTTCAGATTTCTTGGATGATTTTTAATATCCAAACTCTAGTGTGCACACCTATGCATCATTATGTTACACGCATCATAGCACTGCACTGCATACCAATGGTTTTCTGCTCAAAATAAACTATGCATTGCGCAACACCAATAATTAATGCACACGTCTATTTCACACCAATCTATGGTCCATACAAGTCCAATGTTCAACAAATTACTCTGATACCAGAATGTAAGGTCTCTAGCCACCTAGGTTGAGACCTGTCAAACAAACTTTCCCAACTTCAGGTTTGATACCTCAATTAGTATCTCTAGATTACTGTTGAGCAACGTTACCTCAAGAAAATTAGTGTGTAGTTAATATTCAGACTGCATGGAAACACTCGAGGAAATGCTCACAACCCAAATTGGTTAGCGTCACACCATACTCTTTCCTTATTAAACAGATTATAACAATGGAAGTACACAAAAATAAAATTGTACGAACCAACATACTGATCACACCAACATTATTGTGCATATAACCCACTCTGAACATGTGAAAATTATTGCGCACATACTAATATAGAGCACCCGAATACCACCATGTGCATAACCATACTGACTCCCCTAGTAGGTCCTGCTTTCTGTGCGTGCACAGACTACTTTCCTACACACACAACGAATCCAGTCAATTGTGCACACAAACCACTTTCTACACGCACGGTACTCCTAGCCTCACTCAGGAAGTTCTTGATCATTTACCAAGATTATCTTAACATAAATTACTTATCAACTAATGTATACAACATGTACTACTACTAAATTGAATAACCACATTGCACTTACATGAATAAACAACATTAAATATAATAACAACCATTATTCACATGCATGATCATACAAGGGATAGACCATAACCAATACAAGTAATGGACACACAATAAATAGACAAGTACATAATAACACTTATCTTTTAGAAAAGTCACCAACTGTGTACATGAATTAGATTTTACTCTCAGCCATAGACTATGTCGCTCATAATATTTCAGCAACAGGTCACCCTCGAGCTGGGGCTCAAACTCCACTAGGGAAAAAGGACTTCTAGTGACAATCTATGGTCTAACAATCAACAAAATTCTCATTCCAAGGTGTTTATTGATGCAACTAGTCTACAACCCCTCATTCGACACATGCCTATCTCACCCCAGGAAGTGTGCCCCCTCTCTTCTCAACAATCCTTCAACTGCCCCACTTCCCTTCCAGGGATTCAACAAGAAACCAGACCAGGAAGTCTTAGAGTACTGTAACTAATGCCCATTGCACCAGGGAACAATTCCTAGCCAATATCTCACCTAGAGATATTTTTCACGGGCTTGACAACATGCCTCTTAGACAAACTACAGGCCCGAAAACTAACTTCTTCAATCATACCAAGATTTCACCAAGCACATGGTTAAGAAAAATGACAATAAGTTACAACAAAACACATATTCCTTCACAGAGGAAATTCCGTCTGAAGGGTTCCGAATGATTGACCTCCCCCCAAATTACACTAAGGCCAACAATATATATTGCATGCCTTCAAATCGATCCTTGTCACCTTCATAATTTACTTTAGCCACTTGGTGACTTATTTCCCATCCCTCGGGAACTTAGGATAGGTAATATATCTGTAAAGTTACACATTTCAGAAATATTATTAAAATATTACCCCCTTTTACCTTTTTTGATGGAGTTCATCTCCACGAATCTTTTCGTCTCAATCAATTTGTGCACAACGATGTAATATATTAATAACTTGAGTGTGATACACTTTACAATAATAGGCACATTGGCCTATTTGCCTCCCAACTCAACAACCCAATAGTCACACAGACTCTCCGGCCTCAAAACACACACACACACACACCACAATCATTCCCGTGCACTTAATTGTGTACACACAACACTGTGGAATATGCACACCCTCCCTTGATCCACAATCCACATGCACTAACTCAGGTACACACAACACTATGGAATGTGCACACCTTTTCTTTGATAGCAAGCCTCACGCAATCCACATGTGCGCGCAAAACCAAAACTTGGTACCAATGGCTCACCAAACTAAATTTACATTGCATTTACACGTGTTGCCAATGATTCACCATCCTATATGAATTATTACATCGTGCACTACTCGGGTGCACGCAAAACCAAAACGGCTCACCAGCCTATATGTGTAACTACAAATGGAGTTAAGATTAGGAACATTACAATCATAGAAATTATGATCATTTTACATTATATACCTCAAACCCTACCCCCACAAAGGAGCTCCATTGAAAATTAAGTTATTTCTATAAATCCTAGTCCTATTTTTGGATTTTCAGAAGAAATATGTATTTTACAGGTTGATCCCATCGTCATAGTATTGAAGAATACATAAAATGGATAAAGTATTAAAATCCAATATTTTGGAGAATACATATATACATTAATTTAAAGGATAATATTTGCATATGGTGGCACTCATATAGACTTAAATATGAAGAGATAACAACACTTTCATATGTCTAATATGAGAAACTATATTTAGATAGATGATATAATGTAAAGAAGAAGGATACCGAGATATGTAAGGGTTTATTTCCATTTGAAAACTTCATATTACAGGTTTATGGATGTATTCAACAAGAGAAATCATAATTTCATTAATGTTAACTTAGCTAAAAGATTGCAAGTTCTCACAAAACATATTCAAAGCACATAGGTTGATGGTGAGAATGTTCAAATTTTTAAATATTTGAAGATTACATGGATAAATATGTGTTTCCTTTATATTTCATGGCCTATAGATATGGATTCCATGGGTATTGTTTTGGGATATCCTTTGATGGACTCAGTTGGTGCAATTAATGTTAATGTGCAAAATAAGTTTTTGAGGGTTTTGTATAAGAAAAAGAAAATTGCATTGCGAGATATTTCTCTTACTAAACAAGAAGGGACTATTACCTCCTGGAGAGTTACCCTATGATTTTTCACTTAGCTACACCATTGTAAGCCTAGGAATATGCAAGTTAAATCCTTGTAGACCATGTGGATGATATTGTATTATGGACCTGTAGACCTCGGAGTTCGGCCATGCCCAATATTTCTAGTGCCCATTCTCATCGCCTTTAATCCTAGATAGGAGTGGAGGTATTGGGGTGGATCTATTAGGACACATGGTTTTATGGAGCCATCGATTTGTATTGTAGGGGTGATCACAATTTGTAGGGATAATTCAACCATGGTCTTGCGCACTTATGTCATTTCCCACATGGTCATATGTCTGGAGTCAGTATGCATCTCTTGGCCTTGGTGCATTTATCACTTTATATTTCTCAACATGGAAGTCCCACAATTCATAGAAATATCACATTTCTCGAGGCGATATATGTATCTTGAGACATTTATCACACAAATGTTCTCTTCTTGACCACATACCTTTGGTTGATGGATGCTAGCCCCTGGTCTCATGGTTTCATGCACATATATGAGGGTTAGATCATGACATCTATAAATTAAGTGGCCAACATGGTGGTTAATACAACTTATGTGCTAAATATTGAAGGAGAAAAAGTGAAGATATTTAAAAGGGGCCACCCCCTTAAACCATATCAAGGGAAAATATTTTATGTAAGTTAAAGGGGGGAAAGTATAAAGGAAAGGCATACAAAGGTTATGTTATATAATATTATAAGTGATTCAAAAAGAAAATATCATTAAAAATAAAGGGATCCCCTTATCCTAAGTAATGGTGAAAATATCATTCTAGAAACCTTGATTTCCTCCTACAGAGAGACACTCTCACCTATCCCTATTCCTACTTTTCATGGCATGAATGTTTTTAGTAGATAAGAGATAGATGGGGTTATAGGACCGTCGAAACAGTCTGGGGAGGCTTCTGGGAAGGATTAAACTTGGTTGAAGGGGTTAGGGTATGAGATATCCCCCATTAAAACTCAGAGTGTGAGGAAAAAAAAACAGTTACCTCTCAAACAAATTCTGATTTACATTTACCTATCATCAGTGAAAATAGTGTGCTTAGAGGCATGAAAGCCATAGATAGAGAAAAGTCATGATTTTTATCTCCCTAAACATCAGAGGGGTGGGGGGGATCCTAAAATCTACCTCCTTTAGAAGACTACTTCGGAGGAAGTCACCTAATATTATCTTTCTGCAAGAAACCTTGGTAGAGGAAAAAAAGGCCAGGGTCTTTATGAATTCCTTTTGATCCTCTTGGCTAACTTATGATGTAATTTCGGTTGGAAATTCTGGGGGATTATTAGTGTCTTGGGATCCAAAAATGTTTGACTTAAGTCATTTTTTGTGTTGTGGTGGAATCCTCTTGACAAGAACTTGTTTGGAGAACAAAAATCCATTTACTCTTTTAAATGTTTATGGTCCCTATTTGGACAGAAAATATTTTTGGGACAAGGTGGAAACTAGGGGTCTACTGGAACACAAAAATTCGATAGTGGTAGGGGACTTAAACTTCAATTTTGATGTTGTGGAGGTGTGGGGAGAATCTGCACATCTGGATGAACTGGAAGGTTTCTTCAACGAATATTTTAAAGAAAATCGACTTGTTGACATAGCTATGAATGTTATTGTTCTGACTTGGAGAAATGGAAGATCGGTCTGCGAGTGTATATCTAAAAGATTGGATCATGTCTTTTTATCTGAAGATCTCATAAATGGATTTGGCAGATTCAGATCATGGGTTCACTTCCCATACATCTCGGATCATGCACTGGTCTTTTTGCAACTGGAATGCCACTCTTTACTGTCTACCTTTCCTTTTAAGTTAAATTTGGGGTGGATAATTGAAGAAGAGGTTGCTACTATAGTAAAGGAAGTCTGGAAGGATCCAAAATTTTTGTTTGAATTGGAGGTTCAACATAGATTAGTTTAGAAATTGAAGACTTTAAAACAACGTATCAAATTCTGGGAAAAAGAACAAAAAAAGAAACATGTAAGAAGATTAGAACAAATGGAGGGGAAACTACAAGATTTAATTAAGGAGGCGACATAGGAGGAAAGGTGTCATCACTTAAAACTTTTGGAGGTTGAGCGAGATAAAATTCTACTAGTTGAAGAAGAATTGTGGAGATAACGAAGCAGAGCCATCTCGATAAAAAAAAATGATCAAAATACAATATACTTTCACAATTTTGCAAGCTATAGAAGGAACAAAAAACATATCTAGGTCCAGATCAAGGATGAGAGTGAGAAAGTACATTTTGGGCAAGATGTGATAAAAAAAGAGGCTGCTAGTTATTTCAAAATTTTTTATGAGGAGTCAAAACATGTAAATATCACTTATCAAGTATATACAATCAGACATTATCTCATTTAGTCACCGAGGAAGATTCTAAAAATATTGACAGACCTCGTACAAGGTAGGAACTTTGGGAGGTTCTCAAGTTATTTGCTAAATACAAGACCCGAGGCCCGATGGATGGACCATCGATTTCTTTACTTACTTCTTTGACTTAATTGGGGATGATTTGCTGGAAGTGGTGGAGGATTCTAGGATTCGAGGTGAAGTGATCAAGTCGTTAAGCTCGAATTTTTTGGTTGTTATTCCAAAATTAAATAACCCTACAACTTTAGGTGACTACCGACCAATTTCTCTATGCAATCTTTGTTATAAGTTGATTTCAAAGATAATTTCCAATAGGATAAAACATGTCCTATCTCATTTGTTGTCGGAGTAACAATTGGGATTTTTAAAGGGGAGACAGATCCTGGATGCTATTGGCACATCACATGAATACTTGCATAGTATAAAGGTGAAAAATTTAAAAGCTCTAGTCTTGAAGATGGATCTAAAAAAAATATGATTGCATCAACTGGGATATTTTAAGATTGACTCTAATACAAACGAGTTTTAGTTTACAAACCACAAACTGGATTTTGATTTGTGTGACCAGTGCAAACTATGCAATCCTAATAAATGGGGAGACTTCTCCTATTTTTCAGAGTGGCAGGGGCTTGAGACAAGGCTACCCGTTATCACCATTGTTGTTTATATTAATCATGGAAGGACTTGGTCTGCTGTTAAAGAAAGGAAAGGGTGAAGGAAAGTTGCTCGGGGTAAAGGTATCCATAATAGTTAAGATTCTACATTTTTTTTTGTGGATGACGTTCTTATTATGAAAAAAGCATCGGTACAGAAATGGAAGGAGATAAAAGAGATTCTAATTATTTTTTGTAGTGCTTCCGGTTTGTAGATAAATTGGACAAAGTCAACCTTCCTATATGCTGGAATACAAGGGGAGTCTTTAGAAAAGTTAAAAGAAATTTTCCCATACAACTTTGATGATCTCTCTAAGGTATACAAATATCTTGGATACTTCCTAAAAGCTGACTCATACAAGATTTATGATTGGAGATGGCTTCTAATAAATATTGAAAAAAGGATCGGACATTGGTGCAACAGATGGTTGTCTATGGGAGGTTGCTTCACACTAATCAAATCAGTACTTGAAGGACAACCAATTTATTGGATGGAACTGGATTCCATACCAGTATCAGTCCTCGATAGGATTAGGAAATTAATGTTTAGTTTCCTTTGGTCGGGCAACAACAAAAAACAACACTTTCATTTATGCAGTTGGGAAGTTTTAGCAAAACCAAATCATTTGGGTGGTTGGGGGATAAGAAATATTTTTCACTTTAATAGAGCTTTGGCTGCAAATTCCCTGTGGGGAGTCCTAATGAAGGATGGAGTTTAGAATAAGGTGATAAAAGATAAATACCTACCACATTTTTCGGTTGCCTACTAGGGAAATCCTCCTTTTTATCTCTACAGCTTATAACAGTGATGAAAGAAAAAAACGTGATGTATCTCTACCAGGCTAAAGGTAAAATACAACCTGGTTTTATTTCCAAAAACTAGAAATCTAGTGAGGAGATCGGTCTCAGAGGTAATCTGGCATAAGAATGGGATGGATATTACAGGGAGATAATTGGAGTGGGATTGAAGCTACATAAATCTGTTGATGATCTTATTTGGACAGGGGGAGATAAATCAAGTATCCTAACTGTAAAAAATGTCTATTGCGCAATATCAAAAAATTTATGGCAACAGGTAATTGGGGGTTGGAGGAGACATATGTGGACTTGGGATATCTCTCAAAAAATTAGACTTTTCACTTGGTTAACTACAAAGAATAAAATTCTAACTTGGGATACTTTACAAAGAAAAGGTTGGGAAGGTCCTAATATTTTCCATCTGTGCTCAAACAAAGCATAATCTATGGTATATATTTTTGTTAAGTGCAGTTTCATACATGATGTATGGAATAGGATAAAAGGATATCTAAATATAAATATTTCTTGGGAAGGAAGCACTATAAATTCTTTCTATGAAAAATGGGTTAGAAAGGAGAGAACTCACATCACTCTCCCCACCTTAGTGTGGTGGTATGTTTGGTTGGAGCGAAATAAGAAAACCTTTGAAGATAATAATCCTTCTATCTTTTTGGTTGTATACAAAATATTTGGAAACTTAGCAAATTTGACAGTTTCTCAGAAGAAGGTTATCCCAAGAAATGTTCAGATTCCTAGATATTTTATTTCCGCATTTGGTTGGTTTGATGGAGAAACACATATAATTGGGCACAAGAGTGGGGCAGGGGGAATGGTTAGGATAAGTGAAAATTAATATTATAAATGGACATACAATTGTGGCCTAGGGAAAAACACTAGGGAAGAGCTTCTAGGAGCGCAGGCTACCCATATTTTGGCAATGCGTTTGAATATTACAACCCTTTTGGTATTTAGTGATTCAAAGATTATCATTGTCTAGTTGAATAGAAGAGGGAAACTACAAGTTGCCTCACTTGTGGGATGGAAGGAAAAGATTAGAAAGATCAAAAAAACTTTCAGGGAGATCAGGTACTCACATATATATAGGGAGATAAACAAGGAGCCATATTCCATCTCAAAGAAGGATTTTCTAAAGAACGAAGGGAAAATAGAATACAATCTTTGGGTAGATGGAAATGAGGGCCCTACCCTCATTTTAAATCATTTTTAGCATAAAGATTTATGTTTGGTATACCACAGACAAAAGAGAAAGAAGATTGTTTTTTATTTTTTCTGAAAGGAAATCCTTTTTGTTTAGGTGAATATTGTAATTATATTATAGTTTTCTTTTTCATTATAATGGGATACTCGTTGAATCATTTCATATTTTACTTATTGAAAGAATCGACCAGAGACAAATCCTATATTTTAAAAATCTTTCAGTATTATCGGAGGGTTGAATATGTATGGAAAATATATGATGACATGTGTACACAATTATATTAAAAATATGAATGAGCAATTTTTCTGTTGGAAAAAAAAGTAATGGTGAAAAAGGAAAGTATGAGATTTAACATATTTCATGTAACCCACATAAAAGGGACAGATGGTAAAGAATAAAAAGTGATATTCTACATGATGAGGTCGCCCCCCTTTGTTGTCTTATGTGATGAGTCACATGTGAGTGGTAAAGGGAAATAAAGCCCCCTCTTAAGTCAAAGGAATGTGGGTTATAAAATGAAGTGATAAAGTAAAGAGCCACCAAACAAAAGGGAGTTTCCTTCTTAATCGAGTCAATCTATCACCATGTAAACTAGAGACATTTTCTATATAGTAGTGGCACCTTATCAACCAATTCATGGCCCTAAATTTAATTAAATCAACCCCATTTTCCCAACCATTGAGCAAGAGAAGTGGGTTGTGTGGTCAAAATGATAGCTCAATTAATTAATTCGACCATATTGTACTAGTTGTTGCAATAAAAGGGAGCTTCCATCCATCACTTAAT
>ML786318.1:0-11694 GCA_009831015.1 Picea engelmannii | reverse complement strand
TCGATTCCAAATACAAAACTTTCAAAGGGAAACTTACAACAAGATGGTTGGGACCTTATGAAGTAGAAACTGTTTTTGATAATGGTTCTGTCAGGATTAAAACCATAGATGATTCTCAGAACTCCTTTGTAGTGAATGGACATTGGTTGAGAGTGTACAACAAACCTTTGTCAAAAGATGATTTCTTGCAGGAAGTGGCCAAGAAAACGGAACTAAAGATAGTGGGAAAAGAGTCTTCTCCTCCTGCTGATCTTTGATCATTCATGCTGTTTTAAAATTCTGTAAATAATAGATTTTTAGCAGAAAATAAAAATAAAAAATAAAAAATCAAATTACATATAACAGAAAAAACATTTATTTTCTTTTCTTGGGATGTGTTGATCTTTTATTTTCAGTTTTACAGGTTTCTCAGAGCAAGTACAGAACTGAATTTTATCACCCTCTCGCAACAGGTAAGAAGGTAAGACTGCTTTATTTCATGAAATTTCCTTGTCAATATAACTGACTTGTTCTGAAACAAATAAATTTGAGCTTGTTTGCTCCCTTTGACTACTCATTAAAGTATGAAAGGGGCATTTATCAGGAAGGATTATTCCTTACCAGACTTGGTGAATTATTATGGGAAAGAAACCCCCCTAGAGTCTTCTTTTAGCATTTCCTCAGACTCTCCAAACATGAGGAAGCAATGAGCATGTACTAACTTGGGCTCATAAAATCCACAAGTAAGTGATTACTGTTCCAATTTTTTTTTGTCTGCAAGATCTCCATCTGCACTCGCGTTGGATGATGTGGAATACGTTAAGGTCCACCTTCCAACAAATCTCACTCCATCGACATCAACACCTTATCTGGAGCAAATATTAGAGATTATTTAGCACCCTGGACTCTGCATGCTTCAATGGCAGATGTCCTTGCTGACAACCCTGGGAATACACCAATGTCTCTTGGTTGATAGATCCTACAGGTGACTCGACACCGACACCTCTATTCGTACCTGTTAGGATGTGCTGTAGGTACCTTGAGGCCCATTGACATCACTGGTGGGTCATCTCGCATTGGTTAATGACATTCACTAATGGCCGATAATCCGATGATTTTTGTTTGTTTTCGACTCCAGAACATTCATTCACACAAACCAGAATTGTACCAGGGGAAGAGCTTTGAAGATGTTGAAGACATGATTTCAGTTGATCTTTTTTAGGACAAAATAAAAGCCAGGTTCATGGATCCTCATTAAATAATTTGCTACTATAAACAGGAAGTTTTTCTCAACAGGATATATTGGGTAAAATCTATCTACAAGATTCCTGGGGATTCCATCAGTACCAGTCAGTACCAACACAGAGTTCATCAGTTACAGGTTCATCAGAAATACCAGAGCAGCTACAATTTTCGTGCCCTTCAAATCCAGACTTGACTTCAAAAGAAAATTCTACAGCAAGACTTGCATAACAATGGGGATAGGTAATTTAACTCAGGTATGTTTAGTTCGTGTTGATTTACTGTATTAATTTGCATACTAATAGTTTGAACTAAGGGTGCCTTGATTACTCCATAACGTTTCATCATTTCCACGACCTGTACCTAATGAACTAACCTACCATGATATTTCATGTCATAAAAATTCACCACATTCCCAGAGTTGAGTTCGACATGACTCATATATGATCATACCCTGCACTTACGTACGGCTATCATCATTTTTCCACATGCCATCGATCCCCATGACAATTCAAATATTCTCATATGATTACTCTCCCGACTACATTCCCCATCACATTCTCTCCCTTCGTCGCCCTCGTTCAAATTTCGATGCTCACCCATATACCCCCCTGTGATATCAAGTGTAACCATGGTGGCAAATCGCCATGAACTGAAGACATACGCATACCTAGAGGTCCTTCCGGAGTATGAGGCAACTAGAGATATTTTTAAGAAAGCGGGTTGGGAGCCGTTTCTGAAGAAATTCGACGGATATAACGATGCAATTACGCTCTAGTTTTCTCTACATTTTGAGGGTGGGCTCGCTAAAGTGGGCGATCTCGAGTTCGAAGTCACGGAGAAGTTCATTTCAGAGGCAATTCAATTTCCCACCACTGGCCAGAGATGGACACAGGGTCAGCCTGTTGACAAACATCTCTGCACTCAGCTTTTGAAATCGCAGTACCGGGAGACACAGTGGTCCGAGGGAACCTCGCATTAATGGTTGGAACCACAATGGGCTCAATTGTTAGCCATCCTCCAACGTTACCTCACGTGTGAAGGACGATACACCATCGTATTTCCCTGCCATGCCCGAATCCTGTTACACTTCAAAGGTAATCCTCTGAACATACCTTTCTTTCTGTTGAAAAGTTTGAAAAAGATGGTCGAACAGGTACGAAAGGCCAAATATTTTCGTGGCAGTCTATTTCATTTCGGTCTTGTTAAGATTTTGATTAAGTTTGCACTGTCTAAAAAGCAAGAAACTTGGGATATGTTCACTACAAAAACCCTAGCCTCTGCCAAGTCTAAATATAGGAGTGTTAAGCCTACCCCCACACAGAAGAAATTGAACTCTAGGAAAAAGAGGGTTAAAACCCCGACCAAAGTCTGTGCTAACCCTAAGAACCTACCCGATAGCACAGTTGAAGCCAGTATTGGGGACCCAGATTCAGAGCATTCAATTGATGCTCATGGGTCTGACGGAGTGGAAACCAATAATGAAACTGTGAAGAATACCACTCCTATAGAGGCACATGTTGAAATTCCGAGTTCTCCCCTAGCTGCTGAGAACATAATTGACGTGGAGGAACTGGCAGAGTCGACTGACAAGCCTAGGAGGAATCCAAAAAGAAAATGTAAGAGCACGTTGTTCGGTATGGATAACTCTGTACCCAGCTACCCACCACAGGAGAGGTTAGAAAGTGTGGTTGGTCAGGAGGAGGTTCCAGAGCCCTCCGAAATGACTTGGACTCTGTCCCAATTCATTCAAAAAAACCATAAAGTGGATCGACAGGCTACTACATCCAAAGGAATCGAGCCAAGTGAGCCAATTCAAGTACCAACAGGTACCCCTGCTCGGATACAAAGAGAATTCACTCCTGAACCTAGTCCAGTTGACAACCCCGATCCAGCTGACACCTCTGAACTCAGTCCAGATCATCCAGGTCCAGTTGATACTTATGAACGAAGTCCAGATGAGTTCACTCCTTAACTCAGTCTAGATCATCATTCTGATCCAGTTGCCACCCCTACTCAAAGTCCAGACGAGTTCACTCACGCATCCAGTCCTCAACCACAACCAGGACAGGATCAAACATTTGAAACCTATTGTGAAATTTCCTCCAGTCAATCCTTGAAACCAATGGTAGCAAGACTAGAAAGCAGGAATAATAGGTTGAAAGAAAAGCTACAGGAATTCACTATCTTGGACCGACATATCAAAACTGAAAATGAACTCATGAAAGTCAGGATAAATCATTTCTTGTCTAAAATTGAAAGACTAAAACGAAGGAATAAGGGTCTTTTCCAAAGGAACGGGAAACTACAAAAGACTGCCAGAAAGCATGTTATAATCAACCGAGTCCTCAAGAAAGAAATCAGAAATATGAAGAAACAAGAGAGGTTACAAATGTTGGTTGCAGCTGCTGCAACCCTCTGATGGCTACCAGTCTTTGACTTTTTGTTGCCTGAGGACATACAAAGACTTCAGTGTGGGGGCATGTTGGTCTCCAGTTTTGATCATGCTTTTGCCTATATTATATCACAAAGACCTCCATTTCCATACCCCATTACCACCCCTTCCGGCTTTGTTTTGACACAGTTGACATCTCTTTACCACTCAATGGGGTTACTCAAGGTATCTTTATGTTTCAAGCTATTTTTTATGCATTTTGATGCTTTAAATTAATATTGAAACTAATATGGCTTGAGTTAGGTACTATTTCTATTTACAGGATTTGCCAGTACCAGGTACTAGCTCGTACCCCGTGGAGATACCAATGAAGCTGTTCAAGATCTGTGCGTTATGGTCAGAATGGGAGACAACGAGATCTACATGACAGATGGAGTCATCGCTCATATGATGATTGAAGGCACAATGATAGAGATGAGTCGTTAATATTTCATGATTCACACTTCGTGACACTTCGTGACACTACGTGTCACGAAGATGTGAAGACCGTTTTAAACTTGATTCCAAGCTATTTTCGGATCGGGGATCCGTTTGTTTTTATGTATTTTTTCTTTAGACTGTTATGGAGGAGGATCTATATATAACCAGGGGGTCACTCCTAAGAGACGGTTGGATTATGCTATGTTATGAAATACATTTCTAAATATAATCTATCTCGTGTTATGTTATTTCACTGTCATACGATTTGAGTTGTTTCTGTGAGTAAATGGAATGTGAAGTATACACAGTGTTTGCGTAGAATGATATAGTTAGTTCTGGTTGTTCCTTACAGCGTTTGTACCTTTTGGTTGGGCCCGCCAAACAGGTTCAAGTCGTTGCTTTACTCTGTCGTAGATTTAGTTTATTTCAGTGTTTTAGTATTTGCATGCATGATAGCGGAAAGTGTGAGACTTAACTTGTTCATAATCGTGCTTAATTGTTCTCCAAACTGTATTGTTTCCAGCATATTGATATCTTCTATGTTGTTGAGCATTGAACACACGATCGATTCCTGTAGAGTTTAGAGCACGAATTAGGTTTCTTGGATTCTAGTTTTCAATTCGAACATAACTTAGAGTTTGAATGAACTTTGCTTTGTTAGATAGTTAGAATACTCTTCTTAGTTAGGGTAGATGGGTTGCCATTAAATTAGAGGAAGCTTCCGGTACCAGTAGGGTAAGTAGGGTGTTTCTCTGTTTTCCTGTGGACAAATTTAGATTCATTTTTGATGTTCAGTTTAAATGCATTTTCGGAAATACTCTTTCTGGCATGGATTAAATAGAAATGGTGATGATAGATGATTAAAAGTAGTGGTAGAATAGTCTTGTGAAAGCACACTTTGGAATAGAAATAGAAGCCCCAACATTTAAGCATAGGACTGTTTTCTGTTGATGAATTAAATAGGAGATGCTCAGTTTCAGGATAGTCATTAGGATTCAAGTTCTCAGTGTGAGTTTGTGTTTTCTTCTAAAGATAGTTTTTAAGTAGGGATTGGAATCTTAACCCGCACATACAGTGTAGCAGCTCGAATTTTACTTACCCTGGTTTGACAATTCAGTGTTTCAGGTCATTAAAATCTTTAATATTGCAGCCTGACACATTATTCTATGCTCTTTGTTCTTGGATAATTAAGAGTGCTTCATAGAGTAGATATTGTTTTTTCTATATTATTTGTAGGTCTATTGGATCAATCCATTGAGGGGATACATAGTCATGTGGAAGGAGAGGTTTAGACTTTATCTCATACACTTGTTTGGTGGTGTCAAGTGGTTCAAATCCAAGTGTTGGGAAAACCCTTATTAGGGGTATCTTCAACAAGGAGGAGATCTCATTTCACATCCACATTGATGTAATCGTTGGAGACCATCCCACTAGCAGATATTTCCTGGAAATATCCAAAATAAATACAATTTTTCTAGACTAGATTGGGGGCGATAGTCCATCAACTCTAAACCCAACTTCTAGTCCAAATTTTGCGGCCAAATTAGAAAGGGTTGTGATCGCAATCTGCTTTTCTGGAGCTAAGAGTATGGTTGAGGTAAGCCACACTACTTCAAAATTTTTATTTAAAGAAAATCTCAAATATATATTTTATTTTTAGTTTAAATAAAATATAAAAATCAAAAAATATTTATCCTAGCTTGTTCTTAAAATCACTTCTTACATAGCTAGTGAACCCTTGGGGATTTTACCTCTAGATTTATCTCTAACCCCAAGGCCATTTAACCCTCTACTTTTATACATTTAATATTATATTTTACGATGGTATTTGAGAGTTTGCAGATTTGAAAATTTGCAACAAGAATTGACACCAGATCCGTAAAAAAATCTCATTAAAAAGGAGCCATAAGTAAGTACATCATCTCAAGAAACCCATGCTTATGTTGCATATTTATTCTTCAAAATTATATCATTTATTTTCTGGGATTTATCAACAATTTCTAGCCAAAACAAATCCATTTTTTAGATGGAATATTTCTGGGTCTCAACCCTAGGGGGAATTTGAACCCCAAACCCGCATAGTGATTTCCAACTTGTTGGAAACTACCATTTTGTTGTAGATATGAATCTTTGGGAATATACAATCACTCGAACCTTGCTTCCCAAACTTCCTTACCCATATATATAGTGATATAAGGTGCCTCACACTTGTGGGAGGCCATAAAAAGGCCATTTTTCTTGTTGTTTTTTGCTCTATTCTTGCATATTTCAGATCTGAAAAATCAAGACAACAATGGAGAACATTAAAGGATAGCCAATTACCGAGAGGTATAGTAAATTTTTCATCCTAATAATTGGTAAGGGAATTCAACACTCTTTTTCTTTGGTATTACTTGGCTTATCTTACAAATCTAGAGTGGTTTTAGTTTGTTGATTTGCATTGTTACATTATCTAATTATCATTTCATAGCAGTCATTATAAATAATTAAATCCTACATTCATCTCATTATTGTTTAAGGTACTAGTCTATTTAATTTTGAGTGAAGTTGTTGTGTTAGGGAAGCCTCCCAAAGTCCTTTAGCGTAGGAGTTGGGATTGAACAGGGAAGGACTTGTGTCATGGTGACATTGGACACTTGTACTACATGGTACAACCTTAGTTCCTTGAGGGACCTTGACAAAGCCACTAGTTTTGTCCGTAATAGGTCCCAAGGGTGCACATGAAGAAGTCCTTATAGGTAAACTAATTAAAATATCTACTAACACATTAAATGAAGATTCTTCAGATTGAATCAAAAGAAGATCCTATATAAGAATATGAATAAAATCCCCTAGAAGGGCATAAAAAAGGAAGAAAAGATAAGGATTTCATTGACTCAAAGGGACTCCATGATGAAGAGTCCAAGAAAAATGAACTAATATCTAAGGTTGATGTATACCACCACCCACGCCACCTGAAGAGACAACAATCATCAAGGAAAGGGCATGAGTGTCAAAAAACTTATTATGGACCAACATGGAACTAGAAACAAAACCAATATGGAGGACTAAAAGCAATGCATGGAGATATCAGAGTATCACAACAACAACATGGCACCAAAGGAGCAACTAGAATCATTATTGAGGTGTAAAGATAGTAGTTGGACCCCATGTTCACATTTCACTAGGATGGATGGATTCTCATGCTTGGTACTAGTTGGCTACATTGCTTAGTAGATCATATTGTATGGCTTCCTCCCATGTTTTAAGGATAAAATATGTGAAGGGGGATGGAATGTAATTTACCTAGGGAAGGTAATATGGGATACCTAGAGAGTTATCCAAGGAGTATAATTAATGTAATGTGGCCATAATCATGCAATAGGCCCACTTAGTAGTTACATAGGAACATATAGATAAGGATGGAATGTAATGTACCTGAGAAGGATTTATGGGGTCCTAACCTAACCCCATTAAGTATATAGAGATATTGGTATATAGCATGAAAGAGATTATTCTAAGAAGGGTTACTAGAAGGTTCCACCTACTAGAAAGCTCCTTCACTAGAAACTTCCTAGGAGGTTAGATAGAAAGTGAAAGAAATATTTGTAAGAAGCCTAACTAGAAGGTTTCAATTACTAGAAAGTTCCTAGAAGGTTAGAGATAAACTATATAAAGAAGTAGAAACAATGCAATGGGATGTCTTTTGAAGAATATTGTAGTTGTAGCAAGCATGGATTGTAGAGTGATTCCTTCCTTGAAGGAGTATTTGATGGTATTACCCTATCTTAAGAGTTATTCTCTACATTATTGTGTGGATGCATTGTGGTATTTTTAAAATTAAGGGTTTATTTTTTATCTTTTATATCAATTTTCACTACAAGGAGACACACAATACCGAACCCTATATGCCATGTAGAAAAGGAATTGAGATATCTTCTTGACCATCTTTCTACTCAAGTTCTCATTAAGGGAATCATCCTTCCCCATATTGACATTAGGAATATGATTAGGGGGTAAAACTATGCATTGTATATAGATATTATTTCTAACCATGTCATAGGAAAATGAGCCAATGACTAACACTATGAATTATATCCATATATTCAATGAAGTCTTAGGCTCTAAAATTCAAATGTTTAAAAATGCTATAGGTTGTCTTAGGATGACATCCTTGACTAGATATCATCTCAAGTTTGTTCTTGGACTCATATTAGCCATGCATTTATATTTATGGGGATTACATTTTCCTTTTAGGATTCATCAAAATCTCTTTAAGAGGTTGTGTTATAGAAAATAACCAAGAAAGTAAATAAATCGCTTTATAGACCTATGTCATTGGAGGCTATGTTCCAAATTTAAACTAAGGTTCTTGTTATTACCCATGTGTATACTTCATCTTGTTGGATTTCATCACTAAAACCTATCAAATTTTGGAGAAGATCCTTCATGAATTTATTTGGGTTGGCCTACTAGGAAAGAAAAGCTTCCATCAAGTTAATCAAGGTCTCTATTGAAACCTTAGGGAGTGTGTGTGTGGGGCGGGGGGGAGCTAGAGATGATTTCTTCCTTTACACAGGAACTTCAAGGTTTGTGTGTGAAATGGGTGATTTGGGTCATGGATGGAAACAAGAGATTGAAAGTTATTCTATTAAAATACATCTTGATTGAAATCTTGTTGGGAAAAAGAAGTTCTAGGAATGTCAATTTCCAAACTCTCTTACTAACCTTGACCAAGGTCAAGATCCAATGCACCTTTGTCACTCAAATAATATGGAAATATTGTGAGGCCATTAAGAAATTCCTTACACATGAGGTGGATCACTTCAAATATGCCTCTCACTTAATGGACACTACATTTAGTGGTCTCCCTTGGTGCAATTTAATGGAAAGGCTATTGCAAGCACTATTTGGTTCTCATAAAAGCAACTAGTAAAAAAGGTATCACCATAGTTAGGGATCTATTTTACATGAAACTTCATGAGCACAATCATTAAACAATTTTGCGATCCAAGTAACCATCCAAGGCCATCTAAAAAATGGTCTTTATATGGGTAGTTTTTGGGTCATGACATTCCAACACATTTTAAGTGCCTTCCCATGTTTTTTTTTATATGTTTACGTCCAAATCCATGGGAACAGATTCAAACTGCTAATTTTATTTACAACAAGCTAAAGAAGACCCCCAGAAAAACATTGAGTGAAAATTACTGATCCAAAAATGAAAGCTATTAATAACAAAATGACATTAACTTGATGCTCATGAATGATTAAATAGTTCAACCATCATTAACCATGCTGCAAATAAGAGAAGATAACAACAAGAAGAAATAGAAATAGACACAAAAAACTTGTTAACGAAGTTTACCAACGCGTGGCTACGTCTCTGGGCACGCTTCCAAGTGGAGGACCGCTTTATTGATATTTAATGCTCAAGTTCTCTTTACAATTTTTCTTTGTTGTTACAAACAAACTTCTGATCTGTTGTAAAAGACCCCCTTGTACATATGCACATATGCCTCAACTATCTCCTCTCAAGACATGACTCAATGCCCTTGAAAACATGAGAAATGGGCCATTAGCTCAAGTTTCTCTTCACATTCCCTACAATACAAAAGTACCCTCACAAGCTCAAAGGGCCTGGTTTATATAGTTTTTAGGATCAGTTATGGAAGCCCAAATTCCCACAAATATTTGGCCTCTTTTTGGGATCAAATGCCCCTCCAAATGGCCAAGAAATCTCCAAAAAGGTCCAATTTGGGCCAAAACTACAAAAAAATAACCACTTTGATATACAAAAATCAAAATAGGCCCCCAAAGGTTGGCGCACGCCCCTTTTTCTAGGTCATATGAGCCATATTGCCAAGCTCCATCCCACAAGGTGCTACACGTTGGCCCCTCCATCGTTAGTTGTTGGTCATATGGCGCAAGCAAAGGAACCAAGGGCCCAATCGCATGGATAGGCCCCCACTGTGGTCACCACTCTTGGTCATATGGTGGTGGTTCCTTGTCTGGTGGCCCCGCACCCGTAGCCTTATCACATAGTGAATACGTGCATGTGCTAAGTCTGTGGGTGTATGGATGTAACAATACCGCGGGATGGGGCTAGACCCCAACCCTTTCTGCCTCTGCCCAAACTTCCTGGTAAGTTTAAATATTTAATTTGAACTTTGGATAATAAGTACCATTGTGGGTGGTCTGGTAGCCTGGCCCTGCCAAGACGCTTCCCATGCCCATATGTCACAGGTTTGACTCCGATGGAGTCTAATTTTTTTTTACAACAACGAAGTAATGCAGGGGTACCACGTGGCAGCCCATGACTGGGCCACGTGGCACCATTTAATTCACCCACTAGGTGACACTTTTCAATTGATGATTGGACCACATCTTCCACAGCTACCCATTCATCATGCCACTCCTCTACCATTTCATTGTACGGTCAGCCGCCACGTGTAACCTTTAGACGATGCCATGTCAGCATGATGACGTCAGTGTTGACTTTTTTCCTGTTGACATTTTGCATGTTTCGGAATTTGATCAGAATGTGATAACTTTCACATATGGTGTTCATTTGAGAAAGTAAATATATGGTAGGAATCAACACGACGATATGAACACAATGGAATTGATTTCGTCCTATTCGAAGAACTTTTATTTTTGAGCATTTTCTAGACCTAAGTATCCTCCTGAATCAATCCTCCCCACTTGGAAGCTTTTGGACCACCAAAAGTATGGTATCAGTTGGTAAATAAGTGAGGATATTATGCCCTCATTTTTACAATCTCCATCCACTTGTCCTGACTTAGATTTGTTCCCCTCAATCCCACTTGAATATACTCCATATCGCCCCTACGAGAAGTACATACTCTTTTGTCCAAAATGGTGTCTTCCTACAACTCATTCATATACTCAGGAGAAAAATATTCTATGGAAAGAATCTAAACATTCTCTCCTTGATCCTCGATCATAGGAGGCTCATACAATCTCAAGTTTTCCACATTTACAACTGAATAAATTTGCATATATGGAGGCAATTCTAACCGGAAAGCATTAGAACCAATATTGTCTAAAATTTTGAAAGGGCCATAATGAATTGGTTTTATCTTTTTACCTTCTCCTTGCAATATTTCCTTGCTAATGTATAACCAAAATTGATCTCCCACTTTGAACTGATGATCAACTCAATGCATGTCATGTCTCGCCTTGTATTTGGCTTGGCTTTTCTCCAACTATTCCTGTACTACCTGTTGAATCAACTGGATCCATTCAATGAAATTTTTATCCCTGTCCACATTACTGTGTTTGTCTTCTGTAATGTCTTTCCCAAAGACAAAATCCAAAGGATATTTTGGCAAGCATCCCAAACATGTTTCAAAGGGAGATCTTTGAAACATGTTGCATGTTGCACATAACACAAATGTTCATCCCAAAGCTTAGGATGTTTGTTGAAATATCCTTGAAGAAGATGCACTACTATTTTTTTGACCATTAAAGTGTGTGCGCGTGTGTGGATGAACAACCCCCTCGACTCTAAGTCAACATTCGAACCAACAGGACGCAAGTAAGACGAACACAATCAAGATGACTCGACCTATCCTAGCATCAACAAGAAGCAAACA
>ML786317.1:901830-914176 GCA_009831015.1 Picea engelmannii | reverse complement strand
TGACTTCTTAGGAATACAAACATTGTTGAATTGTTTCTTCCATATTCTTGTAAAATATGCATATGTAATAAAATTACCATTTCCTTCAACACCTTCAGCATATCCTTTGTACAAGTTGTAGATTTCCCTCCTTGAAAAATTATATGGAATATGTATTGTGTCTCTATCTGACATACACTCTGCATGTTTGGAAAATAAATCATGCATCCATGACATTGTAGTGTTTGTGAATGGACCACTCTCTCGTCCATGATGTACCTTTGAATAAAATGATGGAACTTTTTCCAACCTTGTATGGATTCTTGATAGACGAAGATTACCAATTGAGTGAATGTTTTTGAAATCCTTTCTACAAAGTAAAATATTCCCAATGTGATAATCATATCCTGTATTGGTGGATATCATGCACCCCATAAAATATGAATTTTGCATGCTCTTATTCATTGACAAATATGTATTCCTTTTATTCAAGGCATACATGTAGTCCATGCTTTTCAATCAATTCTTTTGACAACATTCACTTGAAATCAATTCACTTATGGAAATTGATTTAGTGAGAAATTCTTTCGTAGACCTTGTATAACTAGAATGATTTGGATTGATATAAAAGGGTCTAATCCTGGTCCTAGACACAATGTTTCTTTGCAATGTCTCCACTATTTCATCATCCTCACTAGAAGGATTTTCCTTATCACCACAAGGAGTATCAAACAAAACATTGTGAGGAGACTGAACTAGAGAATGCCCATCACCTTCATTTGTTGCAGTTGAATGTTTGAGAACATCATCATCAGCATAATCATTTGGAGGAAAATCATTATCAACATTGTGTCCAATATTGACATAATCATCTTTATTTCTTTCAAAATCCCCACTTGAGTGAAAATTTTCACCATCTTGATTAGTTCCTTGAAAACCTTCACCAGTATCTTGAAAATCCTCACTTGGAGGAAAATCAACATCAACATTGTTGCTTTTTAATTTATCACTTGGGAAAGAGTGACCACCAATGGCATAATCATATTCACTACTTTGAAAATTGCCACTTGAGAGATATTCTTCATCATCCTCATTACTAGCTTCAAAATAATCACTTGGAGGAAAATTTTCATTATCCTCATCAATACCTTGAAAATCCTCACTTGGAGGGAAATCATCAGCACCAAAATTTCTTCTTTTAAATTCCTCATTCGGGAAAGACTGTCTAGCATTGCCATAATCATCATCATTACTTTTAAAATCCCCACTTGGGGGGAATTATTCTTCATCCTCATTCGTTCCTTGGAAATCCTCACTTGGAGGAAAATCTTCATCAGTACCTTCAAAATCCTCACTAGGAGGAAATTCATTGGTGCCTTGGAAATCTTCATCGGTACCTTGAAACTCCTCACTTGGAGGAAAATTTGCATCCCAATCATTTAAACGTTGATCATAGTCTCCACTTTGAACTACATTTTGATTATTTTCATTGCTATTAAATTGTTGACTAGATTTATCACCATAATATTTCTTCTCTTCATCAGCAATGCCTTCAAAGTCCTCTGATTTAGGACTTTCATGAGGAACAAGTTGCATAAAATTTCTTGCACCATGATCAAAATTATGACTAGCTGATAAATTCGACGCCTCATTTGCATTACAAACATTCCTATGGCATTTTCTAGTCCCAACAGAATAGGTATGCAAACAATTTGTTGATGTCTCAGAAATAAAATATTCTTTATCTAATGAAAACATCCCTTCTCTTTGAGAACATAGAATGATAGAAATGCTCACCCTCCCTATGACATTATTATAACATGCATAATGATATTTTCCCTCTAAATGCCACCCCCCCAAAATATATTTTCCCTCCAAAATCCCCCCCCCCCAACCCTCCGCCCAAAAAACAAATATTCCCTCCAAAATTTCCCCCCAATTTTTTTCGCTTATTTTCCCTTAAAAATTAAAAACAATTTTTACTCTTTTATTTTGTTATTTACATGTTAAATACAAAATTTATCATGTTTATTTATTTATCCCAAATTTATTAAACATATTGATGATCCATATAATTTTAGGTCTATATGCAGACAATATACCTAATTTTTGTTAATCCCACATTCGTTATACTAACAGTAATTTATATCATATGTGTTATATATACACAGTCTTGTTTTATATTTTTATATTGTGTTGTATCTTGGGAATTATTTTTTTTAGAATTTGGAGCAAGCTAAAACATCAAGAAGACATCTGATGAGAATCTAGTGAGTAGAAGCATCTATCTCGACATCCGAGGAGAATCTAGCATTTTAGAGGTTAGTTTTTTTTTAAATTCTTACAATTTACGAAAACATACTGTATTAAAATAAAAAACCTTAAATTTGTTTATATTTTTCTACTTTTTTTCTAAAAAATACCCAACTTTTAAAAAAAATTGAGACTTTTAAAAAAAAATCTTAACAAAATCCTTAAGATTTTTTGAAAAAAAAAATGCAAAAAACATCAAATTTAGGTATAATTTTTAAAAACAAATTAGATTTTTTTGTTGTTTTTTATTTAAATTTTATTAGTTTTGGCCCATGGTGGTCACTCGACAATGTTCGTGCCTTTTCAGTGGGGGGATAGGGCAATGTCGGGCATCACCCCAGCCCCCACGGTCGAGCCCCGGGCATGCCCAAGGCTTGGTCGGGGGGGCTGGGGTGATGCACGTCATGGCTTGGCCAAGTTGTGGGCACACCCATGGCTTGGCCACATGGTTGGACCCCCGCGGCTAAGTCATAGCCCACGCCCATGGCTTTGCCACAGGGCTAGCCCCCCGCGGCCAAGTCACAACCCACACCCACAACTTGGCCACAGGGTTGCCCCCCCCAAGCGGCCAAGTCACAGCCCACGCCCATGACTTGGACACAGGGCTGCCCCCCCGTGTCCAAGTCACATCCCATGGGATGTGACTTGACAGCGGGGGGGTAGCCGTGTGGCCAAGCCGTGGGTGTAACATAAGCCCAATAATTTTATGGATCAATTTTTTTTATATATATATGGGTTAATTTTTTATAATTTTTTTTTTTTAAATTAGTTTTTATAATCAATGTTCTATTTTTTAGTTTATTATAATGTGAAAGGCCTATTGTTTTTCTTTTATCTTAATATAGGAAAATGGCAGGAAAGAGATTATCTATGATATATATGGATCACGACTTGCAATAATGGCATCCAAAAATGCATCTGTAACCTCCATGAATGTTAGGAAACAAAATATTCTTGGTTTGTTAAAGACAAGCAAGGAAACAATGGAGATCATATATATTTGTATTGTGTCGAATCAGAACATGTGCAAGGAAATTATCAGGCACTTGGCTTGTTACGAGATATATATTTGGTGCTAGCCACAGATATTGTTTATGCACTTGTCAAACAAGGTAGAACTTATATCAAGTTTAGATATTGTTTCAAATTCAGAAGTTATAACAAGAATGAATGTTTTTCAGAATTATGTGCATCCATCGTTTATGACATTGAGAAAGGAAATGTAAGTTTTTTATTTCTATTTTTGTGTCATTTATTATTTTTTGTATCATGGTAATGCTTTAATTTTATTTAACATGAAAATGTTATATTTTATTTTTATAGGATTTTGTTGAACGACTTTCACATATGTTAGTGGGGATTTACTCTACAGAGAATGATTTCATGGATGTCATCAACACTTTTCATATTGAAAAGACACAAGAAGGAAGGAAAAAGAAACAAAAAGTAATGGAGGTTGAACCTGCAAGAGTAGACAAAGAAGAACATGAAAGAAGAAAGAAAAATCCCCATTCTAGAAATCCTAAAAGGGTTACATTTGAAAATGAGGAAACTCCAAATGAATATTTTGTTGAGATTGGTCCCAATGAGGTTATCACTCCTCGCAAAAAGAACAAACAAGATAAACACAAAAGAGCGATGGGTGGTGATGAGTCTATTCCTATTGATTATGAAGAAATCATTGATTTAGATGAAACACATTTAAATCATAAGAGGAATAAAACAAATGTTGATAATGTTCAAGAAGCCATCATTAGCTCAGAGTATTATAGTGAAAGTTCTAAAGGTAGCAGAGAAAAAATAATGCCAGGTGCTGATCTAGAGGATGGTATTATGAAAAAAAAAATTCCATTCGATATAGAATGAGGACAACAAACTTAGTTGATGATGGCCACAAATTTCAGTTGAATGTGAAACAAATTTATAAACCCACAAAAGGGAAGGAAAAATATCAAATTAGAGGACCACATCACTTGCATATTCACAATTTGAAAGTATTGATTAGATACAATCCATATGCACATGTGGTTGACTACCTAGTTCTTCTTGACCCAATGTAAGTTCCTACGAGGGAAGAATTTGATAGATAAAAATGTTTTGACTACAAATATTTTGTGATTGGAGGAAATCATTATGTAGAGGCTAGAAGAGAATTAATGCAAGAATATCCCAATAATCCTCTTATTGAGACAGTCAAATGCATAATTTATGTCAGTTTAACAGATTCAGAAGCAAATTTACTGGCATGGGATCATAACATAGACAATGAGTACATAATGTCTATGAGCTTAATTCAAAGGGTGGGATTTTTCCACAATGAATTTTCTGAAATATGCCACAAGGAGAGATCAAATGTTGATGTTAAGTTTCAGAAGCAATGTTGTATGGAAATAGGATTCCCACTTGATGATGAAAATGAAAAAGAAAAATATTGCAAAGGAAGTGATATGTTTAGAGTTGTGGATAACTATTTTCAATTGGGATTTAGAACTAGACAGGTATGGGATTTGATAGATGAGATCTTCACCCTATGGGAAAATGTTAGTATAAAAAATCAGAGAGTTAAGAAAGCTAAACCATTGATATGTGCCACAAGTAATATAGGTCTTAACATAAGAAATATTCTTGATGATATGACTATAACACCTTGGAGATCAATACAAGGAGTGAAGGATGATAAGCTTATCATAACTATATTATCACATGTTAGGTCGGGAGAAGTGTCAATGGAAGAAATGTGTGATGAATTTAAAAAGTAAGTATGTTGAGTTCTTTTTATTTATGTTAGGACAAGATAATTAATTTTTTCAGTTTAATATTAGTTTAACATTATTTTTTTATTATTTAGTCACAAGGTGTATATGAAAACACAAGAGGAAATGGTCAAGATGTTGAATGAATAAAGTTGAGATGATGTTAAACTCAACTATCCAGATTCAATCTCTTCAGCATTATTGAAACAATTTTTTGTTGCATTCAAAAAGGTATGTTGATTTATTACATTCATATTATTCATTTGTAAGTAATTTATTTATATTTTAATATTTATAGATATATAACCATATGTTTGTTTGTTTCATTAAAGATGCCAAAGAAGAATGCAGCTGGAGTACTTGAAACTTTTAAATTTTTATTCAAAAAGCCAAGTTTGAAAGAGAAAGAAGGAGACGTGTTCAAAATGTTCAACTTGATGACACCCTTGATCACTACATTTGGAATGGGCTCGACACTGTTCAATATAAAGTGATATTAGGTGATTGTGAAAAACTTGCAAGTATTGTTCCTAAAAAAGAATACTCCCTAGTTATTATGGATATCCCTCATGGTTATAATATCCAAAACATTGAATATGATACTGAACCTTATACTTACCAAGCTTTCAGTAAAGTGGTTATGGGATTTACAAAAGTTACAACATCACCATTTTTGGGATTTCTAGTATTCCATTCACACACACAACAAGGATTAGTACAATCAAGCTTCAAGGGGAAAGAAAAGACAAGGATGCAATTTATTTGGTAAGATATTGAAAGTGTATGTTTAGTAATTACGATTAGAAAACAATTTTATTGATTCACAAGTTAATTGAATTTTCACTTATTTATGTTACATCCACAAGCAAAATATTTGGAGCTCCAAGAAAGAATCATTTAAACGTGATTTTGAGAGTATACATCTTGCAACCTGGACAAAAGATGAGTCTTATAATTATAGTCTTGTCAATGCAAATGATGGAGAGACTCCTAGTAGTATATTGGTATACAATGTGGTGATTAGAAAGCTGACATATGAGGAAAAAGATTTGAAATGAGAGATGGTTAACATTTATCAAAAACCACAAGCATTAATTAATTATCTTATAGATAAATTTTCAAATGAAGGAGATTGGGTTTTGGATTTGTTCTCAGGTTCAGGTAAGAATTATGATCTAATATCTATGAAATCATACTTCAATCTTAGATTATTTTTAATTTATGTCTTTTTACGGTATCTAACTTCATTATTTATTTTGTATTTGGTGATTAGGCACAACATTAGCGTGTTTCCTACATAAAGGAAGGAATTTCATAGTCGTTGAAAGTGACCCAATGCAGTACAGTTTTATTCAACAAAGAATTAATGCTATTCCAACTCTTCTAGATGAAATGAAAGAAGTTGGCTTGAGGAAAGGAGATTTTAGTGAATCAAAGGTGGAAATTTTTTCAAAGGAACCTCAAATACCATTTGGAGGAATTATTGGAAAGGATCACTTTGGAGAACTTGCAGATATCAAAGAACCAATGGAAGAACAAAATGACATCGAAGAAGATGATAATGTGTCTGTTGAGAATGATGAATTTGGGGTATATGATATTATTGATTAGTTTAAATATGTCTTTGAAGACGATGCTCAATTTTGCAATTTTTTGATGAGTTATAATTGTAATGATTCGACTTTCATATTTGAAAATAAGAATCAAGATGTCTCTATTTTTGTTTTGTGATGAATCTTTTTATTGTTTCTTTTTTCGTTTTATTTGTATGTGAATCACTATACATTTGAAAATTTTATTAAATGTTTTTTTTTTTTTTACTTCAAATGTATAAAAATATGAAAGAAAATGATAATTTTTTATAAAATTTAGACTTGTTTTGTTCAATTATGTCCATAAAAATATTTTATTTGACATGTTATTTTAAGGAATATGTACCAAAATGTATAGGTTTTTTTATGATATATGGCTATAAAATGTGTATTTTTCTTAGAAATATTAAAAAATAGTGTTATTTAACTTCAATTGTTTTCGATTTATCGAAGTAAGGGTAAATAATGTGTTAAAAATGATGTTTTTCACTACATTTGAAAAGTATGGAACAATAAATTAATTAAGAAGACAAAATTATATGAAAAAACGTAACTTCAAAAAAGTAAATGGTAAAAAACATTTTTAAGATTGAAAGAAGCATGAAAAAAAGACTAAAAACACCGTTGAATAAAAATAAAAATAAAATATATTTAGAAAAAATTGAAAATAGATGAAAAATGAGTATTTAAAAAAATAATGTGGAAACATTGTGCATCAAAAAATTTAAAATATTGAAAACCACCTAAAAATGGAGGGGGGGGTGCTATCGGTAGCACCATTTTTAAAAACAGGGTAAAAAATTGGACCCCCCAAAAAACGAGAACTCTGTAGAGTTCTTGTTAAGTTGGTAACTATGTTTGTTGTATAAGTATAGCCATAAATGTCCTCTAACACATGAGTCAAACACAAGGTTGTGTGAAGGACAACTAAGGAGATAACCCCTCCAAATATTAACTGAGCATAGTGGAGAGATCATGTATTGGGGGTTTCATCAGTGCCCTTACCTTCGTGAGAGGCAACACTTTTGAGGCTTCGAGATTAGTTACCATTCCCATATGTTCAACATACATTGTCGAATGTACCCCCCGGATGATGATTGCGAGTTAGTGACCTTAGTATATTTTTCTAGGGGTCTCAAAGGTGACTGCAGGGGGTTTCCCATGGTACCTAGGGAAAATTTTGTATCACACTTTTCAGTGTTGTTGGAGGGTGCCCGCGAAGTGTAGGTATTTGCACCAGATAAGGTTGGTCAATGGAGGTTGGGATAAATACTTCTCTCTCCTTCGGTCATCGATCCACGAGACTTAATAAACCCATGCCTTCATCCAGAAGGTCCTCACCACACTTTATTACTATTGCGATCTCAAGACCTAATCCACCTGAGTCGAGACATTGCCAAAGTTGTTTGTGACTATTTTTTCCATTAGGTATTTTCTAGTGGTGTTCTTAGCGATCATAGAATTTCTTAGGAAGGTGTGTAGGTGGTCACATAGAGCTGACAACTCAAATTGGATGATCAAATGCCTCGTCGATCGAGGAGAATTCAAGGCACTCCCCCTGAAGAATTTGAAGTGAATCCTCCTCTGCTTCCTTTCAGGTGTCGACTTGATAAATCCGACACTTTTGTACCAATTGGTCGGGTTGAGACTTTAATTATGGAACCCATAGAAATAAACGTTTCTGAGATAGAGTTGTAGCAGTAACTAATCTCGGGGATGAAGAATTTGCTCCACCTTTCAACCCTCCATTAACTGGACCTTATGATCCAGTTCTCGTGCAAGTTTTTCCTCTCAGGTCAGGCTTCACTGGAAATATACCTCTTCGATGGGTTGTAATGGAAGGCACTCCAGACGTTTCTAGGTCAGGATCAGTCACCATAACTCCCACTTCGACAATATTCATGAGTGGGATATTTCCCCCTAATATGTCTAACCAAACAACTAGCGTGAGTCGGTCCATTTTTTCCACATCTATCGGCAACTCTTCTCTATTGATTGTTGGTTCCACCCAACCTTTGGGTGCAACCATGTCATTACCTTCAACAACTAATAATTTTTCATTCATGTCATCAATGGGAATTCTAAATACATTGATTGGGTCTTGGATGACATCCCAAGTTTCTAATTTTGGTTTAGGGAATCCCTCGATTCCCTACCAAGTTGTTCCTTGGGACAGAGGTCATATCCCTCTGTTGTCCCCTCCCATCAGGAGCGGGGCATTCCCATATTCTGGCACTAACCCCTTTGGGTGTTGGGGTGCTTCTACGAGTGGAAAATTCCAATCCACTAGCATGCCATCCACCTCAACCCCATCACATTATATGGTTGGTTCAAGAGTAATCCTTTTTCCATGTCTACAATGTCAACAAGTGGAAACCCCTTCCAGACTCAGTGGAATCCCATGCAGAGGTATTTCACTTTGCAAGGGATGTTTTCGGGGGGGAACCCCTTTCTCGGTCAGTGGAACCCCATGAAGGGAGGTATTCACTTGCAAGGAGGGCCCACAGGGGGAAACCCTTCTTTTTCATTTGGGAATCAGATCGGTGGGAGTTTTCTTCCATTTAACTAGAACCAAGGTTTCAACCAAGGATATTGCTCATCTAAAAAATATTCCTCATAACTTGGTGCTAGTTTTAACCCAAGACCATATTTTCAGGCTACCATTCAATCAATGTCACAATCGAGGATACCCTTTATGGAAACTCTTCATTTTCCATGATGAGTGATCCAGATTTTCATGACTTAAGTTGTTCTACAGTGCCCACCAAAATACCTTCAGATATACCAAATTTTGAAGGAAACAATGGTGGAGACCCACAATATCATGTAACGATGTTTCAGTTGTGGTGATTGTCTAATTCGTTGAATGATGACTCTATCCAGTTACAATTGTTCCAATGCACCCTCACTGGGGGTGCCACTAAGTCATATATAGAACTAGAGAGGTCAAAGTATGCAATGTTTGGGGATTTGGCCATGGTTTTTATCAATAATTTCTAATTCTCTTTCAGGTATGATGATTGTACAAATATTTTATCCAAATTTGAACAAGATAAATCTATGCACATTTCTGATCATATTAGGGAATGCATGAGACAAAAGAGCTTCATAAAATCCATGGTCCCACTGAAATTTATTTTGGAATGGTTTCTGAAGTAGTTACTTCATTATATCTCTAAGGATGTTGCAACTTCAAGGGTGTTTATAGAAGAACAAACAATATTTAGGGAACAACAATTGGAGTTAATTTATTCCCAATCAGGTATCCTCTATGAGATCATGCCCAACGCACCATGATCAACTCTATATTTGTCGAAACCAAAATTAGGACCACATGCCGATGGTATTGTCGATTACTCACAAATTAAAGCCACAGATCTGGTCTCTAACTAGATACAACAGTTGTCTATTCATCAATCTGTGGTTGGTTCGACCTCTAGACACACCACCCCTACCACCCAATCCTTGGATGTACTCACTGTGCAATCAAAGACACAAAAGGGTCCTCGGTAGCTCATAGAGAAAAATAAAGGAAATGGAAAGAAGGGTAGTGAGGGAAATGATAAAAATGATTATAATAATGTTGAGGGGGAAGAGAACAAGAAGAGGAAGGTGAAATTCCCATTCAATATTTGTGGGTATGATCACCTTACTCATCACTTCCCATAGATGGAAGAATCCCAACGATTGATAAAGTTACAACAACAACAACAACAAGTTGTTGTATTGAAAAATCCATTTTTGCAAGGAAAAAATATGTAGTTTGGGTCTTCCATGTCCATTCCACAAGGGGGAACTTCTAGTGCACCTCTGCCAGAAATATATTTTTCATTCGTTAAAATGGTGAATCATATGAAAGAAGAGGAGACATACTTGTCGACCAAATCTTGTGATTACAGTAATCCAAAGTCGACCAAATCCTTTGATTATAGTAATCCAAATCTTATTGGGAAGGAGTTGGATTTATGTGATGACAGTTGTTGTCTCATCGATATTTCAAATTTATGTTTTCCTCATGAGGGAAGGATTGTAACTATCAATCTTATTTATTTTAATCACTCTAGTTTCATGACAAATCTGGGATCCACGATCCTATGGATTGAAAACTCTCAGTTGGCCATTAAGAGTATCGGTGTTGGAATGGATCCTTCACTTATGGGTACCTTTAATTTCCCAACATCAGTGTCTTATATTTGTGCCACCCTAGTCGATTATCAAAATCTGAGTTCCTCGACCTTTGGTACAAGAGTTTCTTCATTCAGAACATCCTATCTGCAAGATCCACGGGTGTTACGCTCACCGTGCAAATCAGTAGAAGGTCAAACACATGTCGAGATGGATATGCCATTATCTATAGATGAGGTTCCCTACCAAAATATACAACTAGCCACTACAGACTTAGATTGAGATCCTTCACAGACATAGGAAGATGATAAGTTTTCAGAGCCCATATGGGCTCAAAATTCTTCAATTTCCTAGACTATCTTGATACCATCTTTCCTTTAGATGAAGAAATTATAGAGGCAATTATTGGGTTAGAAAGGTCGTGGGAGGATATGCATCATTGATCATATTTCCTCCCTAAGACCAGTCATGTGGAAAGTGGATAATTCAGGTCACCTATGAGTAGAAACATTGGTCAGACGATGAACCCATTAGAAAAGAACGGTGTCTATGCTAAGGGGAATATGGATAATATATCAAAGATCATTCCAATCAACATTTCTAGGACTCCTGATGTTGTTGAAAATGTATTTATCACGACATACTACTCTCAAGATGAAATTTGTCAGTATATGACACTTTTCAATGAATTTCATGATGTTTTACCTTGGTCATACGGGGAAATTCCTGGAATAGATCTTTGGATTATCGAACACAAGATTCGGACCTATGAAAATGCTAAGCCTGCTTGATATAAATTACAACCTGTTAACCCAAGGAATTATGCAGTGATAAAGGCTGAGGTGGAAAAGTTGCTTAAAGAAAGTTTTATCTATCCTGTCCCATTGATAGAATGGGTATCCAATCCCATTCTAATGGAAAAGAATCAGGGTACAATTCGAGTATGCATGGATTTTTCGTGATTTGAATAAAGCTTTTCCTAAGGATAAATTACCTACACCATTTATCGATCAAATTCTTGAAAAATGTGCAAGAAGTGATATTTTCTCTTTTATGGATGGTTTTTCTGGTCATAACCAGATAAAGATCCGGCCTGAGGACCAACATAAGACAAATTTTATTTTTCCTTGGAGAACCTTTGCATACAAAAAGATGCCCTCTGGCCTTAAAAAAACTGGAGCCACTTTTCAGCGGGCCATGATGTTCACTTTCCATGATCTTAAGCACATAGTGGAGGCTTATTTGGATCATCTTACCATCCCTTCATGTAAGAGGGTGCACCATCTTTTACATCTCCACATTTTCTTCAAGAGATGTCGCCAGTGTCAAATTCACTTGAATCCAAACAAATGCATATTTTGTGTAAATTCGAGATGTCTCTTTGGTTTTATCATTTCAACTAAAGAGATCATGGTTGACCCTTTCAAGGTTGAGGAAATAAGCCCAAAGGGGTTGGATCCAATGGTGGAAAGCGAGGAGTTTTTCACCGTTGGGCAAGGTTCAATTCTCGTGAGGGCTTTATCTGGAGCCATGGGGACACCTTGAGGTAGTGGTCGAACGTGTGGTTGCACCCAGAGATACTAT
>ML786317.1:863406-895498 GCA_009831015.1 Picea engelmannii | reverse complement strand
TATATACAATGTTTTTAGGTATTCCGTAGATACCAAAACCCTAATCCCTTAATCCGGGATTAATTTACAAATCAGCTAAAAATAGCAAAATCCGCTAAAAATAGCAAAAACCACCCAAAAAAAAAATTCGGGGCGTTGCCCCGGGCTACCGCCCGGTGCTGAACGCTGCGCATACTCGGGGCACTGCCCCGAACCCCGTCGGCCTCGGGCTACCGCCCGGTGCCGAACACTCCGCGTAACCAGGGGGGGGCATACCTGCCCCCCCCTGGGACCCCCCTAGGCGAAGGGATCGTCAGACGCAGTCGTCGTATCTGACGCACCCACACACACACACATGCAAAGAATATAACACATACCCAACACCCAAGCAATATACCAGATTTAATATAAATATAGAAGGCCAGTCTTCATTCTGGCAGGCATTCTCAGAACTGCAGAAGCAACACTTGTGCGCACTGCAGTTGGCCAGTTTGTGCACAATTCTGGAGGAGAGTTGTCATTGCAGCTGTTGTAGCTAGCAAATTTTGGTTTTGGCTTGGAATATCTCTTGGTTATGGTTGACTATCTGAGCATCTCTTGTTTTATGTGTTATCCTTGGAGAAGGGTGTGCTACCCTTTTGTTTGGCTATCTAGCCTAGGGTTTTCTTCTCAAATGATTCTCTGTCAAGGTTATGGTGCTCAGAGGGTGGCTTTGACCTATGGTTGGGTGACAATAGTGATATTGTCTATGGTAAAACGAGCACATTGTAATAGGTTATGGCCCCACATCTCCTTCATTCAGTCTAACCACTAGAAGGGAGCATAGCCATAAGGATACTAATCTCGTTGAAGAACTGTCGCTAGGGTTTCTAGCAGGAGTAGTTACTAAATCACTGTTGCTAGGGTTAATAGCAGGTGTAGTTGAAGAAACCCTAACCCTATCATTGAGGCACCTTAAGTGAAGGGATTGACCTAACTTCCATATAGACTAGTGTGCCCTAGCCTAGCGCACCTCCTGGTACTCTCAGCAAGTCGAGACATTAAGTTTGACTTTTTAATCAAATTTAGGGTTGACCAAGTCAAGGCAACCATGAACTACTCTATGAAGTCAGAAAACAAGTTAGATGGAGCTTCTAACTTCAGAGCGTGGAAGACAAGGATTGACTTCATCCTTGCCAAGAATAAAGTGTTGGATATCATGAAAGGAAATATCGTGGAACCAGAGTTTGAAGAAGGAAAAGAGAAGGAACAATAGAATGTTGCAGTTATGGAGAAGTTCAGAGACAGTGACATCAATGCCATGAGTATCATAGTGGAATCTATAAAATACCACTTGATACCCTACATCTCCCATCTTGACTCGTCAAAGAAGATGTACAATGCCCTAACAAACCTCTTCTCAGTTAGAAACATTGGACAAGTAATGAGTCTGAAGAATGAGCTCCATGACATGAAGATGAATGACGATGACAACATAAAATCATACTTTGTGAGGATCTCTCAGTTAAGAGATCAACTACAATCTATTGAAGAGATCATCTTAGAGAAGGAACTGGTAAATATAGTGCTCAATGGTCTTCTCAGTACATGGGATGCATTTGTCGCAAGAATGAACACAAGGAAGGAGCATACTACATTTGAAGAAATTTGGACTTGTTGTGCACAAGAAGAATCAAGGATCAGTACGAAGAGAAACCTCAAAACAAATACAATGATCAAGCCTTTACAACAAAGTTCAAGCATTTCAAGAATAAAAAGAAGTTTGGCTCCAGAAAGAAACCAAATCAGGAGAAATATATGTCAAGAATACAATGCTTCAATTGTCGGAAGTATGGTCACTACAAGAATCATTGTCCCGAGTTAAAGAAAAGGAGGAAAACACATGAAGCATCAGTTTCCCAAGAAAGGGAACCCTCAAACAAATCCAAGTAGGACAAAACATAATTCATCTTCTAAGACAAGGTAACAATACTCTTCATAGTTCTTGTATATACCATATCTTCTGTACATATCTTGCATATCCATTTCTTAGAAGATAACATGTTCAAATAAAAACTATACCTATGGAAGAGAAACAAGATAAGGATTGCTATCATTATGACTACAATTCAGACAATACACATGAAAGGATGAAGTACATCAAACAATTGATGTGGAAGTTATTACATAAGTAACATATGTGAGATAAGCCGAGATCATAATCAATATTGAAGAAACCTAAAAGAAGTAAAGAGAGAAAGAAGTCAACAATCAAGAGGAAATTGAAGAAAGAATTATGACACCTTGCAGAAGGAAATAAGTATGTAGACATAAGTGTGGATTATGTTAGATGGAGGGAGATGATTATATACTCCCAAAAGAAAAACATGCACTCATACATGAAGCAAGGATTAGGACGAAGCTAATCCTATGATCCATTGAAGATGATGAAGTATATATCCATGGTAGCAGCCATGGAGAGCAATATGTGTTCAGTTTGAATTTCGAAGAAGTCTTCTTCGAAAAGAAGGCTCAAAGTATCCTTGGTTGTCCATCCACATCCATGATCCTATGATGAAAGGAAGAAGGAAGAATATTCAAGGCATGAAATCTATATAAAACTCCATGAACTCAAGAGATAAATAGAAACATGAGGAAGAGCATGAATATTCCAAGAGAGAAATAAAAGACAGAACAACCAGTCAGTGTATCAAGAATCACAAGACTACTAGCCTAACATGAACTCACTAAAAGAAATCAAGCAGAGGAACTAAAAGCTGTGACGTAGAACAGTGTATAGAAAACTTATGAATGAAAACATTGCAAGATCTAGAAATAGAGGTTCTCCCAGATGGAGGGAGAAGACTATGATGATTGTTCATTCCAGTAAACCAGACATACCTCTGCATGAGCCATTATATCATCCAAAAAAAAAATCTCCTGAATAGAGTAATCAAACAAAGAAGTGTATAGCAACCTCAAGGTTTTGAGGTATACCATAAGGATACTCGTGTATGCAGATGGAAGAAGACAACTTGGTAGAGAGCCTCCAATGCACAACAAAAGCATGGTGAAAAAATTTCTATAACAGAGATATTGTATCAAAATGGTTACTCAGAAGATTAGGATGATGGATTGCTAATCCATGACAAACCCTCATGAGGCCAGAAGAAGTACCACTTGGATGTGTTCCAGTTTGACCCTTGCCACGATGTCATGAGCTAGCAAGAAACAAAAGATGAATCCAACAATGATTGATTAGAGATGTATGAATCCTTCAGAGAATACCAGTGTTCCAAAAAGACCAAAGTACATTGAGATCAAGAATTACACTCTCTATGATGAAGTCCAGAAAAGAGAAAGTGGTTCTCAAATATATATCTCCACAGATGAGCAGATAAGAAGACATTTTGGTAAAGCCTTTGTCCAAGATAAAAGAGTTTGTGTACTCAAGATGGAGCTCATGGAGATGAATTCCTTATTGAAAAAGGAAGAGATGAATCCCAGGTTGGGAGGGATCATTGATGTGTTATTGATTTATGGATAGTCATTTTTTCAGTTCAAAAAATGGTCCAGGATGAGCAGTTCCTTTCTAGTTCGGAAAGTGGTTTGAGATTTCTGACGGATAGACATTTTCCAGTTCGGAAAATGGTCCAGATTGAACGGTCATTTTTGGAATGAAAATGGTTCGATGGATTGTTGATGTACCATAGAAAGTGATTTCCCATTGTGGTTAACATGGGGAATGGTCTAGGACAGTCTCTCTTCTTTAGGGTTACTCAAGAAGACTGGTCCGCCTCGCCGAACAATCATTCTTTCCAAGCTCACAGTTGTGAGTAGTTTCGAAGAATGGTCCATTTTGGAGGTTGGTGCAGGACAATCATTTCCTTTGGAAATGGTTCGAACAATCATTCCCTAGGGCAGATTCATTCTCTCCAAGTTGCACTTTGTTTAGTGTCGGAGGAATGGCCTAGATAGGTGAATGGTCCAAGTTCAACAATCATGGATAGACATTCCCTAGGGACATACATTCTGCAGGTTGTACTTTGTTTAGTGCCGAAGGAATGGCCCAGGGTGGGGAATGGTCCAGGCTCAGAAATCGGGACAATTATTCTTCCTTGCTTGAGAAGAATAGTCCAAATATCTCATCATTGATTTTTTACCTTATAAGGGAAGATGTTCTTCCAAGATCTCACAGATGTGATTGGAAGAATGGCCCAAATGATTTAGTTTATATAATAACAATTTTTTTTGTGCAGTTTGATATCAGATGATTGTTATGGAGACTGTATGTCTCTAGACAGTAGATGTATGCTACTGTGGTGGATGTGTTCAACTGATTGTGACTATATGTCACAGATCAAGTATCTATGTGCTACTTAGTGTGGTAGTGTACCACTGGATTGTAGTTGTGTACTACTATGGATAGATACAGTTGTGTTCTATTGAATGATATTGTTTTGATTGCCTTGAATACTATCAGCATTATTGGAAATGATTATCAGCTAGATGGATGATCAAAGGACAAAGATTTCCTAGAAGGAAAAATGGTTCAGAACATTTATTCTTCTAGGACACATGTCCAGATTAGAAGAATGGCTCTTGTGTCACTCTGTGGTGTGAGTGACTTATCCAACATCATGTCTGATTACTTAGATGGAGTATGGTTTCAAGATATTATGCAACTGATGACACTGATAGCGATGATGGTGCTCATGAGATAGTATATACGACTATGTTGATGCTACCGGGTAAATGGTATGTTTGTGCTCAAGACCATTACCTTCAAATACCTCCCTAGCTAGGAGGGAGTGTTGATATTATGGTAGCTACATTAGGTATTTACCTCCACATGTGAACCTGACGAGAATAGAATATTTCGAGAAGCAAGAAGAAACCTTAATTGATTGGTTAATAACCCTAGAAGACAAGTCGGCTCAAGGGAATGACTTGTATTAGGTTATTAGTCTGCAAGAGAAGAAGTTGGCTAAAGGAAATAATATATAATAAAGAATTAGTACCTAGAATAAGAAGTCAACCCAGGCAGTCTGCCAGATTTAGTATAAATACAGGAGGCCAGTCTTCATTCTGGCAGGCATTCTCAGAACTGTAGAAGCAACACTTGTGCACACTGCAGTTGGCTAGTTTGTGCGCAAGTCTGGAGGAGAGATGTCGTTGCAGATGTTGCAGCTAGTAGATTTAGATTTTGGCTTGGACTATCTCTTGGTTATGGTTTGGACTATCTGATCATCTCTTGTTTGATGTGATATCCTTGGAGAAGGGTGCACTACCCTTTTGTTTGGCTATCTAGCCTAGGGTTTTCTTTTGGAATGATTCACTGTCAAGGTTATGGTGCTTGGAGGGTGGCTTGGGCCTATGGTTGGGTGACAATAGTGATATTGTCTATGGTAAAATGAGCACATTCTAACAGAAACAACCTAGAATATTTTGTGCATCGGATATTTCTAGCCAATTATCTTTAGAGATTTCATCGAAGTGATCAAGAAATGCTACCCTTTACAAATATTTACTAAAACGATGCATGCACATCATGCTCCCATGTTTCCCTTTATTCTTTTCATCCCATTCACAAAGTGGGGGGTATATTTTATGACATGTCACACAGTTTCATATGGGGGGAATTAATACATCATAGTGGTCGTTGACTATTTTACGAAGTGGGCAGAGACCATGTCGATGTTCTCTGACGATGGTGAAACCTCAATGTTTTTTGCATTTAATCAGGTCATATCTAGGTTCGGGGTTAAAAAACACATGATGTCCAAGTTAGCATAAAAATAGGGTTTTAGGCAGAAGCACTCGTCTCCTTACTATCCTCAGGAAGATGATCAGGTTGAAGCTGTTAAAAAATCTTTGAAAATGACCGTCAGTATGACCAAATCAAATTGAAATTTTATGTTATTTCTGACATTGTGGGCCTATCAAACTTTAGTAAAAATGCAACAAGATTTTCTCCTTTTCAACCTGTCCATGGAGTGGAAGCAGTTTTTCCTATTGAATGTGAAATCCCTTTGCTTAAAATTGTTGTTGATATCCTCCCTGACATGACTCAACTTGAAGAATGCCTCGTTTACGTAGAAAACCTTGATGAACAACATCAAGATGTTTCTTTAGAAAATGAAGCACGTAATAAATGTGTCAAGGATCAATATAATAATTTTGTTTGTTCAAGGGTGTTCTCTGAAGGAGACCTTATTTTGGTCTATGACTAGGAAAATAATTCCTTGGGGGAAGGCAAGTTCAACCCCATGTAGCACAGTCCTTATATCGAGTGATGTGTTCTGAAAAAAGGGTCTTACAAATTGGTGTATTATGAGGGAAATTTGTTTTTAGAGCCTATAAATGGGTTCTACCTTAAAAAGTACTATGCCTGAGCCTCACAACTTGAGTACTAGTTTTTTTTATACTTTGTATATACCTTTGTATAGATATCTTTTGTTTCTCCCTACGTTGTTAGTTGTTGTGATTCTTCTGTGTGGAATATTCCAGGGGATTCGTTAGTTTATGTCAAGTTTTTTTATAGTGCTAGTCGCCACACTCATAACCTTACTTCCGTTGCTTGGGTGATTTATTCACCCACTAACCAACTAGTTTTTTTTGGAGATGTTTGTATTGGGGAAAATACTAATAACATAGAGAAGTACAATGTCATTATTAAAAAATTTCAATATGCTCTGTCATATGGAATTCAACACCTTCAAGTTTATTTATATTCTTAGTTGGTTGTGTCATGGTTGAATGGTTTTTACCGCATTCACGATCCAGTCTTGTTACGTCAGTTCCTTAGAGTATGTCTTCTGGAACGATCTTTTGATTTCATTATGTATATACATGTTCCTATGCAATCTAATCTAGTAATTGATGCACATGACAATTGCATTCTAGATTGGAATTTGTCTCATCAATAACACAATCACACACCATTTACACAAGTAAATATCCATTATTTTCAAGTAAATTATAATAATGCACGATAAAAATATGTACACACACACACACACACACACACATATCAATAAAGAGGTCCATAATACAAATGTTGGGCTACTAGCCCCAAAGTTTTATAAGTACAAAATGGTTCCCTTGGCACATAAAAAGTATAGGCCTAAGGCTGGTGATCCCTATCATAAAAAACTACGATGTTCAGTAAATGTCAAAAAAGGTGAACCCATGTCCGAGGTACACCAAAAACATGATGTTTCATCCCCACTGGAAGGTCATCTATAATAGCCATCGAGACAGAGTGTGTCAAGGCCTCCATGTTCCTTCCTATGCTCCATAATGTCTAGGTTGCATCATCACTAGACTCTGCTTCACCTCTTCCCTAATGCATGTGTTGTGGGAAGTCAGCTAGTCTCACCAGTTCTCTATTTGTATATTCAAAGGGAACATTTTAGTAATGTGGATCTCACCAAAAAGACATGTTATTTTTCCTTTTAATAATCTAATCTAAAAATTAAAAATTAAATAAAGCAAAAGATAGAGGTAACCTATATCTCCAAGCACTGCACCAGGAGGTACAATCATGCCTGGATCTCATGAAAAGTCAATATCGATATATGGATAGTCCTCAATTGTAGGTATCTGTCGTGCCCACGAATCGAAGAAGTTATAATCAAAAGGATTGAACAATGTGCCCCCTGTAAGGTGCGCTAATAGCTTGATCCATCGTATCAAGGCTAGCTATGGTCATTGGTGTTCTCTAACAAAATTCCTCAAGCTCATACCTGCTACTCTCTCAAAGAACAAAGCATAGAGAACACTACCAAACTCGAATTTTTTATTGCTTCGTAGCTTGGAGTTCATCAATTGCATCTTCATACAATTGAGCATTGTGGTTCTCCAATCAAATACTGTTGGTCTCAGACAATCAACCATGTATTTCATTTGAGACCATGAATCTTGGTGTAAGAATGATGATCCAATGATGTGTGTCATGTGGTATAGTATCACTTTGAGGCTCAAAATTTATATGTTCTTGATAGGTATTTGTGTGCCTACTTTTTTGGTGTAATCCTCACAATATGCGGCTATATACTCATTAATAGTTAAGACACCTCCTCAATGAGTCTTGAAGTTCACTAATTCACCTGTACGAGAAAGTATGGTAATGAATTAAATATCTTCCACCGTGATGGTTAATTCCTACCCATCAAGCATGAATTCCTCCGCATCTGGATGGAAATAGTCAATGAGGAGATTGAGAAACCTTATTTTTTCTCACATACCATTGGTTTGAAAGAACTTGTAGATTCCACATCGACGAAGAGAATTCATAGTGTCATCTTCCTCAACCACAACATTATCAACATCCTCAGCTCATACTCTCCCCATTGGAAAAACATCCTGTAAAATTTCAGGAAGTAGGGAGTTAATATATTTAAATTTTCCAACTTGGGAATTTTCATATGTTATATGCCTGACTCGGGAAGAGAATACTCGTACTTGATTTATGCTAACAGTTTTTTTCTTGGATAAGTTTTTTGGGAACTTTCATTAGAATTACTTCAATGCATCTTCTCATGTAAGAGTTATAATGTATTTTGGCCATCAGTTTCGCTTTTGACCTCATACATTAGGGGGCATTTTTTATACCACAAATTTCCACACCAATTTGCATTTGTGAGATGTCCTATTCCATTCCCTATCTTGCAAACTTAAATCCCACTCTCCACCATCAATGTCATCTAAAAAAACATTTTTGTTTCAATACGTGATTCACCCATGTACAAATCACATACATACGTTATTTTCCAGTTAACAAACCACGTATACCCTCAATTTTATGAAAAAATAAAAATATTCCACATTTTCGAGTGGGGTTTTCAGTTGGGATCATTCCCAAACTTCCCTAAGACTTGGAACACATAATACATCATTGAAATTTCCATTATCTNCCAGTTAACAAACCACGTATACCCTCAATTTTATGAAAAAATAAAAATATTCCACATTTTCGAGTGGGGTTTTCAGTTGGGATCATTCCCAAACTTCCCTAAGACTTGGAACACATAATACATCATTGAAATTTCCATTATCTGCTTGAACTATCCTAGACCAAAAAAAACTAAGAGAACTATCATCGCCAACAAATATTTGTTTGGTGTTTCATTCATTAAGAGAAGAAAAAATGGCTTTATCCTTAGCCTTTTGATAATATGCTCTAGAATCAATAAAGAACTCATAAGAATAGGAAGTAGATGTTGTACTAAATGAAAAATTAGAATAATAAGGTGCATGTCCATGAGAAGAAACGTTAGAAGAAGAGGAATCAAAATTGATGGTTTGCTTCTTCATCAATGCTTCTAAGGCTTCCATATTTTGAAAACATTTAGACCCCAAATGACCATCTTTCCCAAAAAAATTACAATGCTTGTTTGTCTTCTTACTTTTTATTTTTGGTCCTTTGACACCATTGCGAGTAGAAATTGGTTGAAAGGGTTTGGGATCCTTGTTTTGCTTGGTATTTTTTGACATGTGGAAGTGACCACTCGTCAACTAAAAGGGAGTAGCATGTTTCGAGGTCCTTAAAGCAAGACCCAATTTGTTTAAGTTAGTTATCTATGATGGGTTTAATGGCTCTGTTATCCAATGAAATAATCTCCTCTATAAAAGAGGGAGACTGCTACGGGGAAAATATCCCTATCCTAGGTCTAGGTACATGCAGAGCGTTGACTTCCCTTAAAAGATTGTTCTACCCTTAAATTTCCCCAAAACTATCTAAAATGAATGATAAAAGAGAGGAAAGAATATTAATGGGTGCACCTTTATCCCTTGTGGTTTGTGTAGACCTCTTTCTCCTTTGCAACTTCCTAGATTACGGATCTCCTCCCAAAGCTGACTTGCAAAAACTTAGGAAAACAATGCTACAACACATACAATCTCTAATTATCACTTTCAATGTTTAGTTATTGACATAAATGCATAAACCAATAAAATCATATAGACATAATGTTTTGGGACAAGAATGAACTCCTTTATTCAATATTAAGATCAAAAGGATTACAACCTTCATTGACAATCCCTCCACAAACCAGGACCAGGATCCTTTATCATGGCTCCAAGTGCATCAATCCCATGCCATCTTCTCACAACCAACTTATCACTTTGGAAAAGAGAAAGGTTGTATAAGGAGAAAGTGTTGGAGGGGAAGGTTGAGGCCAAAAATTAGAATGGGATGCAAAACTTGGGGTAAGAAGGGGAAGGGATTTTGGAAAATTTTTCTTATTCTCTTGATTGTCCTTTCAAATGAGACACCAAGATCTCTTTTATATGAGAAAAAGATGTTTATTCGGTTTGGGGATAGGATACAATGGTTAAAATTGTTGGGAAATCCTTTATATCCCGTAAACTCTGTCGAATTCCTTGCAATTTTAGATTTTTTACAACTTTTGGAGGTAAACACGGGCTAACTAGCATGCAACTCGCTTATGTACATGGGATAACTAGTATGCAACACACATCTGTACGTGGGATATCAGTTTAGAAGGGTGCGTACACTTTCCAAAAAATGGTTTTTAAGAAGAAGCCTCAGTAGTATTTTGGTAAAGTGTGTAAGTGGAAAGGCCAATTCATGTAAGCATAGGTAAGGAATTTTTGGACTATAACAGATGCCCCCTAATGTGTGATGTCAAAAGAGCATCTGATGGTCGAAATACATTACAATATATTTACTAGTGGGAAAGCACGAAGTTGAGTGAGCCCGGGATGAGTGTTCGGGAGCATGCCATCTACAAGACAATGATAATCTCTCTAAGGCGGGCATACCCATGCTCGGGGTGAACTAAGAATGGATGCCAATCAAGTACACTACAAATATGTGTCATATAAGTTTATATATAAAGTATAGCTGTGAGAAATACACAACAAATCTACATCTCAAAATCATTTGAAGAGATACAAGTACAATATAATATGCATATTCAAGAAGTATTGGCACCTGTTGTTGGAGATGAGGACTTCATATCTCGAACAACAAATTTAAGATCTTCAAAATTCAGGTAGGAGTACAATAGGAGTGTAAGACTCACTAACCTGAGGTCCTCGACATGTCGTCAGGGAAAAGCTGGAGGATATCGATCATCAGGCACATAACTTCATTGATTTTGGATCCGAACTTGATTGGACTCTCGAGATGGCCAACTCATGAAGTTCAAGAGATAAATTGCAGAATGTCTGACTCATGTTGGATAAAAATTCCCTTGGACAAAAGCATGACAAAAATGATGAGACTTAGGAAGTTGAATATTGACATAAGTCTGTGATACAGAAGGCACCATAAAATCTCCATATGTTTGGCAGAGTAACCAAACAGAGGACACATATCTATGTAACGAGAACAACTTCCTAAGCTCATACTATATCGCACTACTTGGTGAACAAATGAAAGGTTGTGTTTTGTCTAAGGGTGACTATCTTGCTGTTGAAAAAAAGAATGTATATCCATCCCTTCGTTTTGGAATATTTGATTTTTTTGTCTTTTTCAAATTTTTAACGAGCTTGAAAAAGAATAAAAGAATGCTATGTTACAAAGGAGGAATGAGTGTCGCAGACAAGAAAACTAGTTCCAAGTGCATGGAACATAATGATGCTTAGTCCAAGGAGACATGTGCAGGATAAGGACACTTGGGAAAATTCCTCCATGCGTAAAGCTGTCAAATTGTAAGGGAAAAACTGGTACAAGGCTTGAATTTAAGGAATGCTTTGAAGGTTCAATTAATAGCAACATGAATCCGACATTATGCCAAAGACACAAGGATGAGACATGTGATGCAATGAAGTATGACACAACAAGAATCCTTCCATGTGAAGTTTTACGGGCCTAGAGAAGGTAAGCTCAATGGTTTTTCACATTTAGAGAGTTTGAAAAACACTAAAAGAAGACTCCAGAGAGTTCCTTTTTTGTAACTAGTCCAGTCGGTTCAAAAAAGGGTTAAACTTATACAAGCAGGGTGTCTCTTCAAAACCATTTTAACGAGTGTGACATAGACAAGGTCACTCAGCTATATTTTCAATTTTAAGGAGTCTAAAAAGATCTTAATTATGGACTCACAACAATTTTCTAAGTTTAGTCTCCTTGGCCCGAAAAAGTATAAAATATAACTTAGGAGAAATATCCTAGCGAGACATGTCTCTCGAGGCTTACCCTTTTCCTGGATAATCTTTTGGCTAGAAAAAAGGTTAAACTTATGCCAAATAGATGTACTTTATGGACCAATTAACGAGTGTGAAAGGAACAAGGTCACTCAGGAATATTTTTGTATTTAGGGAGTCAGAAAGATCTTAACTATGGACTCTGAGGGGGTTCCTTTTTCATAAGTAATCTCCAAGGCCCGAAAAAGAGATAAACCAAAACCAAGGAGAATGGCCCTTTTTCCAAAATTTAGTCCCTTGGGCCCAAAAAAGGGTTAAAATTATGCCTGAGAATACTCTCCTAGCGAACCGAAGCTCCTAGGGCATACCTTTATTTGTAAATTAACCATCTAGATTGAAAAAGGGGTAAACTATCACTGGATAGATATGCCTTCAAATTTGAGTTTGGCGAGCATGAAGGGAAACAAGATTTCTCGAAAATATTTTCAATTTTAGAGAGTCTGAAAAGTGCCTAAAGATGACTCCAAGGGGGCTTCTTTTCTCAAGTAATCCAGATGATACCGCAAAGAATAAATGAGTTCTTGTTAGATGTTTCTTTCAAAGTTTAAGTGATCTTGAAAGACAACAAACCATACTCTTTAGGGAGTACTGTGGGAAAAGCCAAGAATGATGACTAGAAAGAAGAATGAGGCTTCAATACGTAATCATGGTGGGACTAAAAGGAATCTTAGGCCTATGGATAAAACTCATAGCATGGACACCAAAATGAATCAAAGGACCTAACTAGGGAATCCATGTAGAGGAAGTATCTACCACCTAATTATGACACTTCTAAAGAAGCAGAGAAGGTTATGTGTCGCACTTCAGTGGGATCAATCCTATGGCAAAGAGGAAAAGTCAACATGTAAAATGCAGGGGGTGAAAACCTAACCTATATGCAAATGTTGAAAAAAATGAATTTTACCATGGGATGGTATAAGTGTAACCCATCTCAATAAAACACCAAAATAAAAGAACAAATTCATCAGAATGACCCAAAGATCACTCAAAAGGGAACTCAAGTAGCTACCAAGCCAAGAAAGGGGGGAAACGGGACCAAATTAGGGGAAAAATGGCCAAAAAAGTCTATAAATAGAGGTGGACATCCCATTTTAACCATTGAAATTTGGAAAATAACCAAAAACGTCAAAAACCCTCTTCCTGAAAACGTGAATTCAAGGAGCTACATTGGATGAAAGATTTTCACACTTGGACTATGTAAGTACAAACAACCTTTACTTTCATTTTCATGCATCCTTTTATGCTTAATTTAATTTTTGGAAGGTGTGTACCCTTGTAAAAGGGGCGGGCTTGTGTGTACGCTAGTTGTCCATGCACAACCAACAATGTACGCAGGCAAAGTAACACTTAGCCCATGTACATACGTGACAGTCTTAAAGGCAACCCGCGTACACCTCTTTTAATGTTAAAAAAAAAGTAACAACAAGGGCTAATCCTCTCCAAATTCTGTGCAACAAGATGTATGTTCATTAGCGAGAAAGGGAAAATGAGGAACTAGATGTCTTAGTAGAGGAGGATCTCGGGGCCATTGCTATGTTGAAACAATGTGGTATGTGGAAGTTTTTCCAGTTTCCATTCATGAGGGAACAACCTAAACTATTGAACCACTTGATAGAATATTGGCATCCCGATGTAGAGGCGTTCATGCTAGAGGGTCAATCACTGTCTCTGATGACAGAGGATATATAATTTTTGACTGGCCTCTCCAGGAGGGGGGAACCGATCAATCTGAGGACCTTTCCTCTAGGGCCATACAACATAGAGGATTACATTAGAATGTATTGTGAGGTTGGTACTGAGAAATTAGCATCTTAGGTGTCGATACACAAGATCACTAGCCTCCATATTTGGATTGTACTATTCGTGATTGGGCAGATCACGGTATTCGCAACACTTCATCAGGCCTTCCGTGCACAGATGCATTGTGCAATTCAGTGCTTGGATGACACTATTTTCGACTGGATCACTACCATGATTACATGCATGAAGAAAAAACTCATTGAATGTCGTAAAGGAATGAACAATAACTTCGGGTTCATAATTGTATTGTGTGGTTTCTTCTTTGAGAGAGTGCCTAGCCTTAGCCCGAGGGAACCAGTACGAGGCCATATTTCCTCCTTTCTGGCATTGTGTAGTTGGGAAACTTTGTTTCCTAGACAGGGTGGAGGGAGAGTCCAGGAGGCCTTTGATGACAATTCTTTTGATTGGTGGGCTCATCATATTCCCATTATTGAGGACTATCCATATGCATGAATCAGTTTCCTAAGGGATATTGATATTCCCATGTCCCCTGGTGAGGAGCGCAGTGAGATAGGTAAAAAAAAGATTAAGTTATTTAATTATTAAAATTTTAAATATCATCCTTTTTATGTTAATGTCAATGTCAAAGTACTAACTTAAAGATATGTTATATACACATGTGGGACCAGTGCAACTGGATGAATTCTCTAGAACTAGGAGTTGTCCTCGACCAGAGGCCAGACTAGTAGGAGTAGGAGGACCAACAGTTGAAGTAGGACCCCCAGCCGAAGAGACTGAGAGAGTAATGTGTCGAGTAGAGAGGAACTTGACAGCTCTCAATCGTGCATTTCTGATGGTTGAGATAGAGGACCTTCCCCCGACTATGCAACCACATGTAGTAGGGGTGCCTAGGACTTGGGTCCAGTTGTTCCAGTGTCTTGAAAATGTTGTGGTTCACTAAAGCAAGGCCAATAGGTCTAGACCATAGTTAGCATTGGACCGCACATGTGTCGAGGGCACTTTTTGTACTCTATATTGAGGGATTGAGCCCAACAATGTATACCATCTCTATGTGAGGATTTATGGCTCACTCTGTACTCATGCCACTATTTTTTGGGATATATTATATATATACCTTTTTTTATTATGGATAAACATTTTGTACAAACGTATTTACATGTGAATGTGTGTTTTTTACATTTATGTGTGAGAACCTTGCCAATCTAATACTTGATTAGCCATTGTATCAATTAGTTGATTAGATCTCCTAGGAACATGAATATAAGTAATATAATCAAAATATAATTCTAAGAGATGTACCCTAAGGAATCATCGGTGAAGGGTGGGATCATAAACACGGTATAGCCCATTTAACTAAGACATGACTAGTTGAGCATATAGATAAAATCAGAGGTGAGAAACGCCATGTGACACGACATCATGTAGTAATTATATTATGACACTGTACTCAAAAACATTATTGGTTTCTTCGCCTAGACAAATACCTCCAGAAGACATCAACTGACTAAAAGGTGTAAAAATCACCCAAGTTGTAGAAGCAAGCCTTTGAGTGTGTCAGCTAGCACCATCCATGAACCCAACATAGATCGTAGATTCACTTGACATCTACCACACTGAAAAGAAAACGTAATGACTACACATCCATAAAACAAAAAGACGAGATTGTATAAAAAACTACACATATATACAAGAAGTCACGCTCAGGCGATCGACCTAAGTGTAATAATTCTTAAGGTAGAGCCCATTTCTACGCTCTGCTAAAGTGTTACCCTCGAAATAAACCAGTCGATAAGAACCTGTTTCTAAGACTTTTTTCACAATGAAAGGTCTGAACCACATGGGTTTGAACTTGCCTGCCCCAAGAGATCTTTGTATTGGTCATAGACTAGGACAAGATCGCCTTCGGAGAAAATCCGAGGACAGATGGACCGATCATATTGGCACTTGACATGTTGTTTGTGAACCTCGTTGTCCAAGGATGAATCTCAACGTTGTTCATCGTGTTTCCAGAGATATAAAAGACGTTCTTCAAGTTGTGTGGTGTTGGGAAGTAGTTCTACTTCCAACTTAAGAGAAGGGATTTGACATTCAATGGGAACGACTGCCTCCAACGCATAAATGAGTTGGAAAGGAGAAATATCGGTAGCAGTCTTAACTGAATTTCAATAAGCCCAAAGTGTTGAATACAACATCAAATGCCAATTTGACTTGGCCTAATTAATCGTTCACTGAAGAATAGTCTTGAGAGACTTATTAATAGCCTTTACCTGACCATTCACTTATGGGTAATAAGGTGATGAATTTTCTTGTTTAAACCCTAGTTTTGATGTTAATTCGAACATCATTTTGTTATGGAAGGAACTGACATGGTCTGTGACAATCTCCTTTGTAATACCAAACCTGGCTACAATCTGGTTAAAAATGAAAAGGGAAGTCATTCCCCCATCATTGTTGAATGTCGGCATAGCTTTGACCCACTTAGTAAAGTAGTCTACTACTACGATGATATAGCGATGCCCCCTGGATGAAACTAGGTGACATGTAGTGAAATCAATCCCCCACTTGGTGAAGGGTCCGATAATAATAACTAGGAACATGGGAGCTGGGTGTGCTCGCATATTTCGATAGAAGATATCGAATGAGTGACACTTCTTGACCACCTCAACACAATCTTTGATTAATGATGGCCAAAAGTATCCAGCACGAAGAATCTTTTGGGTTGTTTCCAACCCAAACAAATGATCGCCACATGATCCTATGTGATAGTTGTTTAAAACAAGCTCTGCTTCTTCGTGCGTGGGACATCGATGGAGAAATAATTCTACTCCTCGACGATATAAAGTGTCATCAAGGATAAAATAGTTCCACGCTTGGTGGCGTATTCGTCAACGCTCATCACAAGAAGTAGAACAAGGGCACTTCAAAGTCTGAAGATACACAATTATATATCAATACCAAGGGTTCGAAGATGTAATAAGAAAATATCTTCATTGATTGGTGACTCTTTGGGCAAAAAATCACTACTTTTGACTAGAAGTTTCGAGATTAGTTTAGCAAAGACCAAGGACTTTTTAGATTCTGCCGAAACAAAATCCAAGTCAAAATCTTGCAACATGACTATCCATCGACTAATTTTCCCACCAACAACCCATTGTGTTAACACATACTAAAAAGGGTTCACGGCATCAACGACGATGGTCTTGCGAAGTAATATGTAATGAAGGAACCGTTGGACAACATGGACAGCTCCCAAAGCAAGTTTCTCAACATGTGTATTGTAGTTGAGTTCTGGTCCAACTAAGCCTTGGCTAAGATAGTAGATAATGTGCTCTTTGAGCGTGTCATCCTCTTGGACCAAGACCATGCCAATGGTAGACTCTACGACAACAAAATATAGCAATAAATCCTTGCCATATTCTGGAGGACTGAGTAGAAGGGTAGACATCAGGGCACATTTTAATGCTTCAAAAGAGCACTGAGCCACTTCATCCCAACAGAATGGGACCCCTTTTTTCAAAATACGCATAAACCCTTTAGTAATCCCAACTTAGTTGGAAACAAAGCACTGAAGAAAGTTGGATTTCCCCTGTAGACTTTGAAGTTGGGTAATTATGCATGGGGAGACAATTGAACTATTTCCTCAACCTTCAGAGGATCGACCATGATCCCTTTAGTTGACAAGATGAAACCTAATAAGCATCCTAATGTAACGAAAAAACTGCACTTGTTTAGATTCAGGTGAATCTGATAGTAGCGACACCTCTCAAAGATAAGTCATGAATGGGTGGGATGATCGGATATCTTATGAGAACGCGATGCCAGATCATCAAGATATGCCTCGACTATGTGTTTGAGGTCATGGAAAGCAAACAACATGGCCTGTTGAAAAGTGGCTCCAACATTCTTAAGGCCAAAAGGCATTTTTATATACATGAATATACCCCAAGGACAAATAAAATTCGTTTTATGTTGGTCCTCGAGCTTGATCTGAATTTGATTATACCCAGAAAAACCGTCCATGAAAGAAAATACCTCACAACCCACACATTCATCGACAATCTGGTCGATAAATGGGGTTGGAAAATTGTTTTTCGAGCAATCTTTGTTCATGTCATCAAAATCCATACATAAACGGATTGTACCTTGCTTCTTATTGACAAGAACAAGGTTCAATGCCCATTCTGTCAATTGCACAGGATAGATGAAACCAACCTTGATGAGTTTCTCTACTTCAGCCTTTATCGTCGCTACTTTGCGAGGATTGACTGGGAGAATATTATGTTGGACATGATTAACATCAAGGTAATTTGTTATCTTGTGTTCAACAATACGTGGATCAATTCCTAGCATCTCCTCAATTCTTGGCATCTCTTCAAGAGAACAATCTACTTTGAAGAAGACATTTTCCAATACGTCGTGGGTTCTAGAGATGTCGATAGGAATATTTTCAGCTATAATTTTCATGTTTCCCTCTGCATATATTTTGTGGTTATCCAGAGGGTTAATGGGACAAGGGGTATCTCCATTCATGGTTGTAACGAACTCTCATGCTTCTATTCTCTTGAGCTCGAGTAAGAAATAAGATATGTAGTGAAGATCATCCCAAGGTCTTTCTGGCCCAATCATTGCCTCCAGGATGTCCTTATCAGAGGGAAAGACTAATTCCAAAGGGTTGTGAGTGGTGAGAGAGTCTTGAGCCCAAATAGACTCGAGAACATGATCTAGCTCCTGTGGGGGAGTCAGATTGGGGTTGGTCGAGGCTTGCTAGACAATAATGTACACAACCTCAGTAGTGGATAAGGGCATAGCCATTTTGAGGTTCCCTACCCATTCCATCGAAACTGATGGGAAAGATAAAATTCACGGGTCATTAAAGTAATTCGTTCTAAAAGACGTGACCTAAACAATTGTAGCCTTCGGATGGTTGGGGACAGCCGAAATAAACTTGACATCATTATTAGGAAACAGATAATCAAAAGTCCCCATTAAATATGGAAATAATATGGCACCTAAGTTGACAGTACCTGGATATGGGTTGTCAATCATCAGGACCGTGGATTCCCCCAATGAAGGGTCAGGACAAGAGAAGGATAATCGATAAATGGTTATGATATGACCTTCGTGAGGAAAACATAAGATCCAAAAAATGGTGGATACAACCATTATCATAGCGTAGGTCCAACTTCACCCTAACAAAATATTATAGTCGAGGGGCACATTAACTACTTCTACTTCGACGCACACAGTGTTTCCCTCCAACTGCATGGGGAAAGAGGGATTTATTCCATGTGGTCTGAAAGATTGACCTTCAAATGCAGTTAGCAATGTGGAAAACAGAGACAACTCAAGTTGGCCTATGTCATTTCAACATGCCAACGACATCACGCAAGTCGAGACACCCTCATCAACCACCGTATGGAAAATGTTTTGTGTCAACGATTTTGTGGTATAGACCACTACTACTTGAAAAGCGACATGGTGAGGAATATAATGTTTATGGTCTGTAGGGTAAAAAAACATCATTCCTGAGTTAGTGGTCTCAGTCGCTCCCAATTTAGAAAACACGTATTTTCTCTATGAGGGGAAATCTGGAGAACTTCCAGAGTAGACATTGCACAAGGAGTTTGTTCCAGATCCTCCACGATGGAGTAATAGCTTGATTCATAACATACCACCTATCCATTTTGACTTTGGATTCCACCTATTCCTTCCTTGCATGCATCGGTGCACACAAATAAGTCTGCATCAGGATAACCGATCCTAAAAATTGGCACACTTGTCAACACACTCTTCATGTGCTGGAAACTCCTTGCACAATCTGGAGTCCACTCAAATTGTGCACCTTTCTTTTGCAAGGATGTAATTGAATGCACAATCTGTGAGAATCCTTCAATAAACCTTTTGTATTACTCTGTTAGTCCCTTAAAGGATCTCACTTGTACAAAATTTCTTGTTGTTGGCCATTCTTCAATAGGTTTTATCTTCGTTGGGTCCACAACTATTCCTTCTTCTAAAATAATATGACCCAAATAGTGAATCTTCCTTTGATAAAATGAACATTTTCTTAGATTTGCATAAAGTTTATGCTCCCTCAATACCTGCAACACCATCCTCAAGTGTTTCTCATGCCCTTCTTCAGACCTTGAGAAAATAAGTATGTCATCTAGAAATTCAATGAAAAACTTATCTAAATACTCTCTGAAAACTCCATTCATCCAACACAGGAAACCAACTAGCACATTTGACAACCCAAATGGCACCACTATAAATTCATAATGACCATACCTTGTTATGAAGGTAGTATTACTGATATCTTCTACTTTTATTCTGACATGTTGATATACGGATATGAGATCTATCTTTGAAAATATATGCGTGCCTCTCAGCTAATCAAACAGGTAATCTATACTTGGAAAACGATACTTGTTTTTCATTGTTACTTTATTCAATTGTCTGAAATAAATACAAAGTCTCATAGTACCATCCTTCTTCTTCACGAATAAAACCGATGCACCCAAAGGTGACACACTTGGGTGTATATGTCCCTTATTCAAAATATATTCAAGTTGCATTTTGTAACGTACCCATCCACCCACAGGCTGAGATATGCTACTTAAAGAGGCTACAACACACCCAACCACTAGCAGGCAGGGCGCGCTGCAGTCCCAAGACTCATTTCTCTGAACTTATCTCAAAATCAAAGGACTTCTCATTAATGTTAGAGGCATGAAAATCACATGCATAAGAAAATATCCATGCTACAACATAAATAAGTGAACAACATGCCATGCACAACAAATAACCAGCAGATAGGCACATTAAAATACATACCTTAGAGATAATTAAATACACAGTGGAATAAACATTATACAGAAAACACAGAGAGCACTTATTTTTGCAAGTAAACTTTCACCAACTGGCTGTAGACCAAGGACGTTCCTCCCAACCATAGACATTGTTTTTATTTTACTCTCAACAGCAGGTCACCCCTAATCTAGGGCTATGAATCCATAAGGAAGGGTCCTAGGCCAAATCCAAAACACACAACAATTGGCTAACTAGCTCTCAAGTTTCCCAACCTCACAACAAATCTGAATTTCCAACTCTCTTTCCCCCTCATCCTACACAACCCAAAGAAATGAACACATTTCTCTTCCATGAAGTCCCTCAGGCTGTCCCATTTCTCTCCAGGGCTCCAGTGCTATTGGTCAGGAAATATCCCTACTGGAAACTCCAAGGATTCTTTGTTGTGGAGAGTTCTTTCTGAACTTCCATCAATCTCATACAAAGTGGAATCCATTCCCTCCTGGAATGATCAATAAAGTATATTACATCCATTTAGCAATGGATCTCCTCTTCCATCCATTTGTTTCCATGCTCAACCCAAGAGCACATGAAATAGCCAGAATAAGTGAGGAAATAGGAAGAAGAAGAAGAACAAGGGAGAAGAAGACCCCAAAACATCCCCCAATGGATGTTTATATAATTACATGAAGACAAGAGCCACATGGCCTCCCTCCCAAGAAGCTCATGTAACCCCTTTTCTCCATAAAATCAATTATGGGTAAATAAAATAATAATGAAAAGACTTATCCCCTCAAGCCCCCTCTCTCATGGAATCATAGTCCCCTATCTCTTTTTTCCTTGTCTGTCTTGCAACCATCAATGTATTTTATTAATGTATATGAAGTATTACATTTCCTAGGCACTCTGGCCCCTTTTCAACTTTACTAGCTCACCAACCTAAGTCACAATTACATAATACATTCTAGTTCATAAGGGTTAGAACCGGGGTGTTACATCCCCCTCCCCTTATTTTGGCACTATCCTCAGTGCACAACACATTTCTAATGTTATTAACATTACAAATATAGGATCTTTGGCCTTAATCCACACATGCAATCCAACCAAATCTTATATACATAGGCACTCTGGCCTAACATTAAACATGTATCCATGGGTATTCTGACCCAAAAAATGTATAATGACTTTCCAAATTTATAATTCTGGTAGTAGTTCCAACCAGCAAGCTCTCCTTCCCTCTCATCCCTGTAGAACCCAAAAAAGTGAACCCCTTTTTATAACATGTAGTCCCTCAGGTTGTTCCACTTCTCTCCAAGGCTCCAGTGCACTTGGGAAGGAAGTTTTAGAGTTGCAGCTTCCAAAACTCCAGCTGCAGCAAGTCCATTGGACTTTCTTCATTCCAAGCCTTTGTCATTCAACTACTCAAGCATCACCTTCTTCCTTTCCCTCATAGTCTGGTACTTTTCTATATCCTCAACATTCATCATTTTCCTACAACATTTTGAATCAACAAGCATGTCAATTCACAATTTTGTGCATAAAAATCTTTATTTTGTTCATAATTTAAGAGTAATTTTTTCATAATCTAGTACAATACTTATCTGTGTGGTTCATGGATCTGCATCCATATGGTTGCCTCGTTAACTTGGCTCATTTATTTCCTTGACATACCCATTTTGTGCATGATCCAAATCAATAGTTTACAAGAACTATCAAAGTCTCATCTTCCTTGTGTTCACTCACCTTCCAGGCCCAGGCTCAGGCATCCCCTTCTCTGCTATACAGTCCTCAGGTGATCCATCTTTCCTGGCCAAGGCTTTCTTGCACAAGAATATTTCTAGGGACACAGGGTTCTCATGTCACAACAATATCCTTTTCCATGCTTTCCATCTTGCATATCCATCATGTCATATGTATTATACACATACAGTCATCATGAGATATCACTATAACAATTTTCAATCATAAATGTCAAATCTATTTTATACAGGAAAACAAAATTTTCCAAGCATGATCGTTCTGCTCATAATGTTTGGCTCTACAGTTGTATATATCAATCTTCCTTATGGGATCACATCCCTGCCATATCCAATACCATTCTACCTGCGATTTTTTCAACCTTTCATTCGACCACAAACTGTTATTATAACATACAATTTGTAATTATTAATTTCTGAAATTAATTTTATACAAGAAAATAAAATTCCCATGCATGAATTTTTTTGCTCAAAATGTTTGGCTTCTACAGTTGTAGATATCACTCTTCCATATGTCTTACATCCCTACCATATCCAAGACCATCCTACCTACAATTTTCTCAATTTACATTCATCCAAATCAATTTTTCAGTACTTATTAAATTATAATTCCCAAAATTGTTTTATATAGAAAAAAATAATAATAATAAAATAAAATAAATAAAAAATAAAATTCTAGACATGAGCTTATGCTCATAATAATTGGTTCTTGCAGCAATAGGCATTGGTCTTCTTTATGGGCTTACAAAAATTCCATATCCAAGACCCTTTCTTCCTGCAATTTCAGCATTCCTCAGCCAAACAAATTGTTAGTATCTCATGTACACAATATATATATATATATATATATATATATATATATATATATATATATATGGTAACGATTCAAAACAAAATCACAAAGTGATCTCAGAATTGTTTACAACTACAATTCAATCACTTCTATTAATCCAACTATCAATTAGAATGAACTCATCATTACATACACATGTATTATCGGCCAATATTTTCTTTCTTCTATCCATAAATATTTTTATCACTCTATCCCCTCAACAGATCTTTTTTGTAATTTATCATTATGTAGCTTCTTTAACCTGCAAATTTCTTATTGTAATATCTAACAGTTCTAGAAGGGTTTTCAACTTCATGAGTTAGCAATACTCACTTCATTTCAACTATTAGTACAATCATTTATATGTTGTTTAATGTATTCATACATTCACCAAAATGCATTCAATAATTCCTGGAATACCACTTGTAACCTTTTTAATAGTTCCAAAAATTGATCTTGGAATTGTGAAAAAAAACAATCCAATCACCTTCAACTAGTACTCATATTAAATATAATTCATCTATCCATCATTATGTATTTTTAGCACCACATACTTTTCATAATGTAACAATTAATTACTAAATAAAATAGCAATCAATGTGCCAATACCCATGGCCACAGCTACACAATGCATCCATGCATTGGATACATAATACCACATAACTATGCCATGCATTCCACCACGATGAGTTTGAAGGTTTGGCCAACACCTCAACACATCATCCACACATTTCTTACTGCTTGCCTGACTATTTGGATACCTTCCTTTTCAACCCAAACACAATACCAAGAATATAATTCTTAAGTGATCTTCAGTGTCAGCAAAGAGGTTGTATTCCAAACATCATATATACAGTAGATACCATTGAGCACTTACATAACGATATATCCCTTCCATATCCAACCATATTATGGTCTCATGCATGACTATCTCTATGGATAATTATTGTTATAGAAGGGGTATGTCTCCTGAATTAACCTGGTTATGATCCCATAACCAATCATAACATAATATGAAACTAACATTTTATCTAAATTCATTCTAGTATCAACAAAATTTACATAATCTAGGTCTTTTGTCATTACATATCAATTTAAATATTGAAAAATCAACTGAGGGAATTATTACATCAATCTCCTTCAACATGTATGCATCAAAAGAAACTAAATTCATACTTGCATGTTTGTTATCAACCTACTTGTTGCTATCTGACCAATTTATATTTATAGAAGTTCACAGACTTTCTCCTTCATCATTTTTATCACCATTCTTTCCACCCTCATGGCTCTTCACCTAGATGGAAATCATAAGCAATAGAAACACCACATATTTATTAACCATGTTATATCATTTTTCCTGAATACATAATCCATCATTAGTCATACTCAATTTCCATAACATCATTATGTCATAATAATATCCTATTCTAAGTTCACAAGCATGTTATATGCATATCCAAGCATGTACAACTACACATCCATATGCACCAAGCATTCACTGTTAGCATGCCTACTAATGCATATGCATTTTAACTTCATTGTATGCCTCGTGCACTCTAGTGGATTTATGTTTCAATTCACTTATTTATTTATCTATTTATGTTGTAGATGGTTGTCCTTGAACTCCTTCAAATCCTTGTTGCATTGTGTGCTCCCATTCTGATCATCTGCACTATTGTTCCCCAGTCTGAATAATTTCCATCCAAGTTCCCCTTGGCCATTCTGAAATTTAACCAATGTACTCAAATTGCAACAACTTCCTTTGGGTATTCATGATCAACATTACTTTTATGAGACATTCCAACACTCTGGAATGAAGTTGCTCAAAACATACCCTCACTCTACTACCACAACACTCTTGGATCAAATATTGTTAGTCCTAGTTGTCCATTAGGTTACTTCATTAACCTTTCCATGTGAAACCATACCTTTCACACTTAATACAATTTCGAATGGAAGTCCATTTTTACTTAGTGACACTTTTAAAGTGAGAGAGCATTCATTTTTTCTGGTCTCCAATTTCTCTGCATTGGCATCCTGCTTCCACTGTGAATTCTAATATAATAAGTGGATTTCTTTCACACTTAATCTTTTCAACTGTCTACGCCTCTCTTCCTTCAAGTCTAAGAAGTCATACTTTTCCTTTCTGTGCCCCTCAATGAAATTTGTAACCTGTTAGCTTCATATCCTATGTGAGGTTTCTTGCTTTTGTAGTACCTGCAATTTATTCAGATCTTGTAGTTGTTGACTAATACTTTTGTTCCACTATTCTTGAGTTCTTTGTCCACCTTTCATTACTTTCTCTGTAGTTCTTTGTTGCCTCATCTAATTTTTGTAAGCTATTTCATGCCTCCATGACCCTAACATCTTATCCTAGACTGGAATTGATCTGATTATACCTCTAATCCTGACAAACCTGCAAGCAGCCATCTTGTTAGAATTATACATATCATAAAAAAATTGTCAATTAAATTTACAGGAACCTATTTTTTTTAATACATGAAGAGAATTATATCACAGTTATCCAAATTGGAACAATTCCAGGTCATCCTCCTCTGGATCAACCTTCCAAGGACAGTATTATTTCCCCAATCGGATATCTGAGCTAAAATTTAGGGCTCCCTAAAAAAACCACTTTTAGTCCCCTTAGCTGATATAGAAATCGAATTATGCCCAGGCACCTTCCTTCAAACCAAGTTCCATGTGACCAAGGTTCAAAACCGCAAGCTTAATCACTCTTTAGCGCCTTGCTCCATGTTCTCCCACATGGGAGCTTGTGCGAAAACCATGTCCGAGGGCCAGTTTACTTCCAGGCCCTTTTTACCTTAGCATGAGACCAGTGTTGGGACCAATTCCTCCAGACTTCAGCCTTCGACTGTTCTCCATTTCCAAAGTCTGATTTCCCTCAGAGTTACAATTTGTCGAACCCTATCAACAACTCCCCTAGTACAAAAGTACGGTCGATATTTAATCTCATGTCGAATGGATGGTCCTACTGTCAGCTGGAGGCTTCAATGGAATCAATGGTTGTGACTTAATCAAACGTTGAGACGTACGACTCTCAACCAATTCAGAAATTCAGTGCTCCGAAGCTCTAGGACATTCAGTTCCCATGCCGCTCAACTCTCCTGGAGTGACAATCCATCAAAGTATTTACCCTTCTCCTCCACTACTTAATCGAATGGTCGAGAAAGGTCCTGAAGGGATCTTAGATCGACGGGCCATGTTCCTTCGTGACTTTCGGCTTCAACAATTTTCACTAATAGAAACTTGGAAACTCCCGGAGTCACATACTCCCGGAGATGACATGACACATTGACGTCACCTAGGGTGATGTGGACCTGTGGAACATGTGCCATGTGTCACTAAAAAATGAACAGATTAGGGTCCAAAAGGTACCAAATCTGGGTGACATGTCTCCCCACACGACACCACTGCCATGTGGCATAAGACACGTCATCAACCACATGAACGATCCACAATCATTTCTCCATATCCGATGGTCCATGTGACCTCACAACTTTACACTTCTGTGTATTCGACACTTCAGGGCTTCGATGCTTTGGGTTTTTGCTCTGCAACATACTTAGTATTTGTCGGAGTGGCGAAGTTCTAAAGCCCAAACTTCATTACCCTTCTACCACTAGTAGATCCAACGGCCTACAACAATCTCGAAGTCCTTCCCTCGATCTAACGATCAATAGGCATTCTGGGACTTCGACGCTTCAGGGCTCCGAGTTGTAACATTTCAACAAAGTTTAAAACTCCCAGAGTGAAAAATCTCAAAGTGGTCAATGTTGATTGACCATTATAAACAACGAAGATCTCTTTGTGCCTCCCATCAGATCAGATGACTGATGGGAGTTCATGACTCTGGCCTTTGACAATTCAGGCTTTTCCTGCCTACCAAGATCGCCAAAGCGGTGAAGTTCCGAAGTCTTACCTTTCCTGCTCGGCTTTGATCGACAACTGATGATCGATCAACTAGATCTAATGGTTGGGACTTAGTATTCCCAAATTCTTTATTTCACCTCTATTGGATAGCCCCTGCTCACCTACTCTCTGATCCAATGATCCAAATCTCCCTTGATCTCATGATGGCGATCGCTCCCAAATTCGAAAGGGACAGTCACGATCCTTCGATCCATTAAAAAGGGTCTTTCAAGTTTTGGCTTCTGCGCTGACTCTGCAACACCATTTCTCATGAGATTCACGATTTCAAGCAAGGATGATTTTAGGGGCTAAATTTCGCTCATGGGATAATTTTCCATGGGATTTCTCGAAACAAGATTAGTCATTCTTAAAATGATTCGCCCAAATTTTATAGGAAAAAATTATTTTACCTTTAAAATTGCCAAAAATTTATACAAACTATATAAAATCCTTAGAAATTTGAATATTTTTACAAAAATATCGCCAAACATTTATAGTTGGCATATGAAGGATTAGTTAGATTCACCAAGGTTTCTACATTTTAAAATAAATTTCCATCCTTAAAATCATCCCTGATTTCAAGGTCGTAATCAATCTCAACCATGAGACTCTAGCCAACAGATCTGGCCCATATTGGCCTAGTGTTTCAACTAGTAGCTTTGATACCAATATGTAACGTACCCAACCTCCCACAGGCCAAGATACACTACTTAAACAGGCTGCAACACACACAACCACCAGTAAGCAGGGCACGCTGCAATCCCAAGACTCAGTTCTATGAACTTATCTAAAAAACAAAGGAATTCTCATTAATGTTAGAGGTATGAAAATCACATGCATAATACAAGATCCATGCTACAACATAAAGAAGTAAACAACATGCCATGCAGAACAAACAACCAACATACAAGCACATTAAAATACATATCTCAGAGATAATTAAATACACAATAGAATACACATTGTATAAAAAACACATAGAGCACTTATCTTTGCAAGTAAACATTCACCAACTGGCTGCAGACCAAGGTTGTTCCTCCCAACCATAGACATTGTTGTTATTTTACTCTCAACAGCAGGTCACCCCCGATTCAAGGCTATGAATCTACAAGGATGGGTTCTAGACCAAATCTAAAACACACAGCAGATGGCTCACTAGCTCTTAGGTTTCCCAACTTCACAGTAAATCTAAATTTCCATCTCTCTTTCCCCCTCATCCTGCACAACCCAAAGAAATGAACATCTTTATCCACCATGCAGTCCCTCAGGTTGTCCCATTTCTCTCCAGGGTTCCAATGTTATTGGTCAGGAAATATCCCTATAGGAAACTCCAAGTATTCTCCGCTATGAACAATTCTTTCTGAACTGCCATCAATCTCATGCACACTGGCATCCATTCCCTCCTAGAATGATCAGTAAATTATATTACATCCATTTAGCAACGTCTCTCCTCTTCCAGCCATTTGTTTCCATGCTCAGACCAAGATCACATGAAATAACCAGAATAAGTGAGGAAAAAGGAATAAGAAGAAGACCCCAAAACATCCCCAAAGGGATGTTTATATAATTACATGAAGACAAGAGCCACATGGCCTCCCTCCCAAGAATCTCATGTAACCCTTTTTCTCCATAAAATCAATTATGGGTAAATAAAATAAAAATAAAAAGACTTATCCCCCTCTCTTGTGGAATCATACCCCGCTATCTCTTTTGTCCTTGTTCGTCTTGCAACCAGTGGTGTATTTTATTAATGTATATGAAGTATTACATTTCCTAGGCACTCTGGCCCCTTTTCAACTTTACTGGATCACGAGCCTAAATCACAATTACATAATACATTCTAGTTCATAAGGGTTAGAACTAGGGTGTCACACATTTGCAACTCCTTCAACTCTGGCATACTCATCCTATAAGGAATCTTGGACACATATGCTACTCCCGACACCATATTTATAGATAATTCAATATCTATTTTCGGAGGCAATATTGATATCTCTTTAAATACATCCTCCAATTCCTTTAGTACTATGTGGTCTTCTGCACTTGGCACTTTATCCTTAGGTGCATATTCCATGTGCGCAATGAATACTTGACATCCCTTCCTGTAACTTTCCTTCAACTGCAATGCTGAAATTTCCATGATAGTCATAGCTCTTGGAATTCCTTGAACTGATCTGAAATTTCCTTGCTCATCCAGGAAAGTAAATGCCTTATTGTAACAATCCAAGATAGCATGGTGCTTGTCCAACCAATCCATACCAATGAGGAAATCATACGAGCCCAAAGGTATAATATTCAACTCATCTCTAGTGCATAGTCCATTCATCTACATTGGACATGCCTTAACCATCTCATTAATTTTCCTCTTTTATTCTATAGCTGACTACACCTACCAAGGTTTTCCAAGATTTCTTCTTTGTAAATGGAATCTTTCCACAATCTTAGGATCTAGATAATTATGACCAGCTCCCAAGTCAATTAAAATAACAATGGGTTGGTCATCAATCTTACCTTCCACCTCGATCATGTGTGATTGAAACTCAACCTTCTTGTTATCCAACGCAACGTAAATACTTGGCAAATTTCTACCCATGTCCACCATTGTCGCAACTTTATTTACATTGTGTGCAATCCTCTCTTTATCACTTCTTTGAGGGAAATCTTGCACATATGATTTCCTCCACAACCCCAACATTGCATAGGTTGTTTCCATGACTTTTGTCCCACTGTCTCCAACATTCTGGGCTACTAGAGAGCCATTTTTCCTTGCACAGTGTTTCTAAATTTTTTTGGCTTAGCCCCTTTATTCCTCTTTTCCACCTTGCTTTTCATCTTGTCTTCCCAAGACTTTTGGAAAGTCGGTCTTCCCCTTTGTTGCCCATATAGACACTTAGTGTGCCTTATGGTTTCTTCCAATGTCTTATGGTAATCATACTGTATATTGTCACTGATAAATGGGGGTATCCCACTCAGATACATATGAATATTCACTTGTTCATCCTTGATAAAAGGCACATATTTCAACAACTCTAAAAAATTTCTTTCATACTCATCTATCGTCATACTCCCAAGCTTGAGTTCAAATAACTCCATCATTTTTTTGTCATAGTACCACTTGGTTAAGTATTTCTTTTGGAAATACCTCTTGAACTCTCTCCAAGTCACTTTCTTCTCATAAATATGTTTCACTTGCACATATTGATCCCACCACATCAATGCCTTTCCTTTGAGATGATAAATAAGAGTTCTCCCTTCTGCCTGCACAAAATAATTATGCGGTTGGAAGTACTTCCTCATACCCTACAACCAGATCTCTGCATTCTCATCCTTTTTATGCTCTCCATAAAAGGTAGGAGGTTTTATCTTATTCATTTCCCCCTATAGCTCGTCCACCCCAATCCTTCTCTTCTCATTTCTAACAGGATATGGACTCAAACTACTACGCGCTTTCCTAAAATAATTCTTACCAACACTTCTTTCTTCTCTTATTTTCTCATCATGAGACCTGCAACTTCTTGATATATTTGACTTTGTCTCTTTATCCATTTTCTTTTCTATTATGTCCATGCTCTACATCAATTTGACATTGAAGTCATCTTGTTGCGCCTTGGCTCTCATAAGCCTTTCATTATCAGTCTTATAGCTTTGGAAATCTTTCTGCAACACATTTATGGTTTCTACCAAATTCATGCGCTCCTCCTTGGATTTTGTACCATCATCACCCAAACCAACATACATATCTCCAAATTGATCATCAAGGCTATAATTCCTTTGCACATCTTCCATGCTTTTTAGCTTTTTGCACTGACTTTGTCATGCTCTAATCATTGATAATTATGCAAAATGTGTAGACAATTAAGATTTGTTAGATGATTTCATGCAACAATTACATGAAAAAGTTTCTCCATTTTGTCATAATCTTTTCTCATGTATTTCTTGGATTATTTTAACATCCCAAACTCTAGTGCGCACACTCGTGCATCACTTTCCTTGTGTGAATCACAACTTTATACCGCGCATCCATGGCCTTCTGTGCAAACTAAAATTTGCATTGCATGACACCAATTCTTAGTGCATACATATGTTCATGTTGGTCTCTGTCCCATACAAGTACAATGTTGAATTGATAGCTATGATACCAGAATGTAATGTCCCCAACCACCCTGAGCTGGGTTGCATGACACAACCTCAACTTCTGTAACCAAACTGTAACATTCCCCAACATACTACTGAGCAATGTAGTATGAAGTTTCATTATGTAGATTCAAATCTAACACTAGTCCGCGCAGTATCAATTGAAGTAACTTGCTCAACCCAAGATTGAGACACTCCATGCAACATATAATAGTGGAAGCATCATTTTATTTTAGCATATCTTTATGCAGTGGAAGTAAATCACTAATTGTGTGCACCACCCTATGATTCACACAACACCACTGTGCACACAACCATCTAGGTGTCATGCTCCACTTATGATTTCATTGTACGTGAGGTCTATTCCTTAAACACACACACACATAAATTCCATCCCCTTGGTGCACACAGGCTACAATCATGCGCACCTGTCCACTTCACCCTCTTCTTGATCACTCATAACCAAATCCCAAGGTTAACTTAAAATGAAATACTAACCACATTGGTCATATCCATTCACAACTACAAATACAGGATAACAACACCATACTTACATGAGAAAACATCAATAAACAAAAGAACAACAAATACTCATAAGCAACAATCATACAAGAATTAACCCATGCCAATCATAGACAAATAAGCACATAGAAAACAAGACAAGCACATAAATAACACTTATCTTTTATGAAAGTCACCAACTCTGGCCTTGACTCGGACTTTCCACCTAGCCATAGAC